>CP135566.1:9364816-9545356 GCA_032401905.1 Swietenia macrophylla
ATGAGAATTAAAAATTTTGCATTTACAAATATTTGACTTATTTAATTTTCTTTTTTTAAAATAAAAAATTTTAATTCAACTAATTTTAATTATTATAAAAATATTTTAAAACAGTTAAAATAATTTTATACAAGCAGATAATTTATAATATATATTTAATTTAATGAAAATATTTTAAAATACTCCTAATTTAATATTGGTGAACAAATATATATTTTTTTAAATAATTATAATTACTCCTAATATTTTATAAGATAAACTTACATTTAAAAGGATAAAATAATTGCTCAAATTAAATTAAAAAATTCAAGTTAAAAACATAAAAATGTTTAATTGGTCCAAATGAAACTATTCTTTCAAAAAAAATAAAAATATTAAATTTCAAGATCAAGAGCATAGTATTATTAAGAAATTAAATATAATTTCTTTGTTAAATTATGTTAGTTTTAAAATTAATTCCTTAACGGATAAAAATAAGAATATATTGGAATTGCACAACACACTGCGTTTACCAATTGATACACTCAAAAACATTTTCTTAATTTGTGCTTCGTGTAAACAGATTCGTGTATTTTATTGGAAATTGGAAGATAGTGATTCCCCGTCGCCTTCACTTCAATGAACTTTCAAGTGCTCATTCCCCACCATGAATTTGGGCCGTTACCAAACATGAATTTGCTGCTGCTTCGTCGTCAAATTAATTAATTATGAATCAAAGGTTCCCTCTCCTCCCCCAAGTATTGTTACTCTTAATAATACAAATAGAAAAACGAAATGTTCTTGTATCCGAAAATGTGACAAGTATACAGTACAAGGATGGTATTATTTTACGAGAAAGTCTTGAGTTGGACAATTTTATTACGTCAGTATTACTGGTATGATAAGATTATTCAACTAATAAAATGAGAAAAATATATTTATTGATAGCGAATAAAAAAAATTAATAAAAAATTTTGTCGTTCAATTAATCTAATAATAAAAATTTATAAAATTTTTGATTAATTTTTTTTATCACTAATAAATATATTTTTATTTTATTAATTAAATAATTTCACTACATTAACAATACTAATATGATCTAACTATCTCATCTAAAATTTTTTTATTTTATTATTAAAAACAAAAATAATTATTAAATATAGTTATTCAAAATAGACCAACTTATTGTGTACAGTTTTCAAAGTTCATACAATAATAGACCCACATTTGAATCCAGTTTTCAAAATTATATAGAAATAGACCTGTCTTTTAGTATCATTACCATTTAAAAATGGCACCAATTAATCAAAAATTATTCTATATATGACCTCGGTTTATTTCTTTTCTTTGTTTTCTTTTTCAAAGAAAACCCTACTAAAATGCATCTCGTTACTGTACATACAAAGTCAGTAATTTATTAAACTAATATGTGAAAGCTGTTAACAGCAGCCTTTAAGCTGGCAGTTTCTTGCGTCTTTCCTGAGCACCAAAAGAATTCTCCCTCTCGCTCATAAATAAATCTAAAAACAGTGCTTAATTGCGCACTTCTCATGCTAGCATTAATTCCTCTTCGCAGGTATCAAGATTAACAATATGCAATTACTCAAATTCATCATCATTTTTTGGTTATAGTTTGGTAATATCTTTCTTGTGTTTCAGGTCGAAAAAGGAGAGGATTCCATCGAAGAGATATATAGAAAGTATGGCGCGGTTGGGCAGTTGCTCATCTAGAGCACAACGAAATATAAAAGAGAAAAATCGAAGAATGCAGATGAAAGAGCTCCTTTCCAAACTCGCTTCTCTCATTCCTCCAAGGTTTTCTCTCATTGACCTCCCCCATCGCTCACCGTCACAGCTTCATTGCTCCATATTCCCTTAGAGAGAGAATCTCATTGGCATACGATGCCTCTGCGTTTGCCCTAATTATCTAATTTGCTATACTTGTACAGTTGTCGGCGTCTGAGATTCTGAATCGGGCCACGAGTTATATAATGCAGTTGCAAAAGAATGAAGAAAGTCTCAAGAGAAGGAAAGCACTTTTGGAAAGAGATCACCTGGAGAAGAATAAGCTAGCAGCAGGCGGCGGCAGCAGAGCTCAAGAATAATGTTGCCAATACCGAACATAACGAATTTGGATTCTACTTTGGAAGTGAATCTGATTTGTGGGCTAATGAACAGAAAGTTCAGGTTATGTGAGATCATAAGTGTTCTTGAAGAAGAAGGAGCTGAAGTCATAGCTGCTACACAACTAAATGCGGGTGATAGGGTCATCTGCATTATTAAGTCTAAGGCATTTATCTTCGTTTCTCTCCAAATACTTACTTTTAATCAATATTGTTGATCTCATTCATTCTATAATAACTTAAAAGTTAGAATATCTCAATTTTAAACATAATTTTTAGATGTATTACAATCATCAAAGCACATTCTTGATCATCTTGATTTCAATTTTTTTTTTCCCTTTCCGTAGTCAACATTGCAACCTGCATGGATTGCCTTTGAGTTGAGTGATCGACTCTACAATCCCTATAAAACAGTTGGTCGGCGGCTCTTTATCATATTGTTTATATATGAATATGGTCTCTCTTTTGCAGGCTATCCTTTCTATAATCGGCATTGAAACTTCAAGAGTTCAAGAACGACTGAAAGAACTAGTTCTCTGAAATCGAATGGTTTCGATTTTTATGGTATGTGGTTATGAAAAAAAAAAAAGTTATGAATTTTATATCAAAAAAACAAAAATCTCAGTATCCATGATGTATATGTCTCTAATTAAATTATTTTCTCTAATTAAAGCTTAAAACTTATAAGTGTTAAATATCCGTTAAAATATTTAACAAGTAAATACTAATTTTTTTTTTTTACCTTAAGTGATAATCGTTATCATCAACCCCTTCACTTATATTTAATATTTATATTTTATAACATCTCATTTTATATGTATTCTTAAAATTTTAAATATTGTAGAACAAATATATTTTTTTAATAATTATTATGACTCGTAATATTTTATAAGATAAACTTACATTTAAAATGACAAAAAATTGCTCAAATTAAATTTTTTATAAAAAAAAGTCTAAATTAAGAACCTCAATTGATCCAAATCAATATAGTCTTTCAAAAAATTAAAATATTAAATTTTAAGAACATAGTATTAATTCAATATTAACAACTAGGGGTAACAATTTGGATCGCCGTATGGTTTTCATGTCATGTTAAATAAACTTATAAATATTTTAAGTTAAAATATCATTGTTGTAATATAGTTATGGATTGTGGTTAAAAAAATTATGGTAGCAATTTGTTAATAATTAAAAAAAGAATTTCTTTGTTGAAAGAAAATTGTAAATTGTAAAATAAAAAAAAATTGTAATATGCAATTTGTTAATATCACAAATGTAATTTATCAAGTTAATGAAATTTTTAATCAAATTTAATAGTTTTAGGTTTTAATAAAAGAATTTTGCCCAAATTAAATTGAAAATTTTAAATTAAAAATTAAAATTATTCAATTAGACCAAAAGAAAGGAGCAAATTAAAATCCAAAATGGAAGAAGCAAAGCGTCAAAGATTGTAATCGACCTTTAAACACCCGCAATTCCCACTCTATAGTTGGCAGACAATACGAGCTTCAAATAAGGTGTCGAGAGTTATTTGGAAAAAGTCATTGGTCCTGTCGTGTATTATACGACTCGGACATGCTTTCTCGCTGCATAGTCTTAATATTCAAAACACGACGCATGCACACACTTGATGACTTAATTGACTGACGACACCATTTATTAAAACTCTCTTTTGCTATTATCCCTTCTTAAATTTTAATAAGATAATTAAACGTAGTATAATTAATAATAAATAATTTTATTATACTTTAAATTTATTTTTAAAAAAATTTATATCATGAAATTAAATTATATCTCCTTTTCTACTATTTTTTTTTTAAGAAAAAAGAGTATTGAATAATCTCAAAAATTCTTCTGCTACCCCATTCTCATTTTCTGGTCATCTTCTTCATCATCATCTTCTGCATTGATATATCTAGCTTGCTTCGGTTTGATAGTGGGAACATTTATCTTTCAGGTTAGAGTCAATTATTGATCATCTCGGCGACTCTGCCATGAAAGCATGCAAGATTGACGCTGTAAAGCACACTGGATTACATACTTCTTCAATTGTTGAAAAAAATATCATCCTTCTGCGAAAGTTCACTCAAGGTTTCTGGTTGATTCCTAATATTTTAGGGTATACATGTTGAATGTTTTAAATTGAAGTGTCAGTGGATCAGTTATCATTAGAATAAAATTATTAAGTACATATGAATATTAACGATATACGATAATAAATAGAGCTCATAATCTCAAGAGTAATTCAATTTTTTTTCGTATATTTATACTGAATTCAATATCAGCATGTTTGAAAGGCAGAATTGGACTGCATTACTGGCACTAAAACAAAGTTAACTTATAGTTGGCTAACACCTTGTTTGTACCATCTAATATAAATAATACAGATCAGCCAGTGCAAGGCTACCTGTGCTCACCTATGGGTCAGCCCCGCACTGGCTTATATAGATATTTTTAATATTATATATTAAATAATTTATATTATTATTATTATTTATAAATAAATTATATTAAATTGTAAAAATACTATCTCCATTTACAACCGTCCGTTTGCTGTCAATGAGCATACCTTTGGATTATTATTTAATCAACCTATGTAATAGTATGGTTGTTATCACCATTTGGGCAAATATTTGCCATAAATTTAAAGTTGAATTTTCGTAAACCAAAACTTGAATTTCAGATTTACGATAAATTATTAATCAAATAAAAATTATAATTATACCATTATGTATATCAATTAAAGAGTGATATAAATGTATGCTTATTAACTCAAAATAACATCGTGACTGCAGTTAGCAGTGATAAATTTAATTTTTAAATTTTTTAATAAATTAAATAAATATAAATTGATTTTATATACATATACAATCCAACATCAAACATGATACTATATCAAATTTTATACATTTTATTAAATTTTATACATTATAATACATTATAATCTAATTTAACCCAATTCATTTAAAATAATACGGTCCAAGTCGTGGTAGGGGTAACATTTGTATGAATTTGACCAGTCATAATTAACTCTTAAATGCCTACGTCTGACCCAAAGTCATCAGTATAAACGTACACAGTTGTATACAGTTTTCAAAGTTATGCAAAATAGACCCACGTCCACGTTTTGCATACAGTTTCAAAAGTTACACAAAAAATAGACCCATATCTGTATACAGTTTTCAAAATTATTCAGAAACAGACCTGTCTTTTAGTTTTCTATTGACCTTGGTTTAGATCTTATCTTTATTTTCTATTTTCCCCCACTGAAATACATCTCATGACTGTGTATACAAATTCAGTAATTTATTTAACCAATAAAAGCTGTTTGCAGCAACCTTTAAGCTGGTAATTTCTTGCATCTTTCCTGAGCACCAAAAGAGTTCTTCCTCTCGCTTATAAATAAATCTCAAGACAGTGCTTAATTGCACGCTTCGCACAGCACTGCTAGCTTTGCTTCCTCTTCGTAGGTATCAGAATTTTTGTTGTTGTTGTTGTTGTTGTACCTTGGTTATATGTTTCTTGTGTTTTAGGGCAAAAAAGGAGAGGATTCCATCGAAGAGATATATAGAAAGTATGGCGCGGCTGGCCGGTTGCTCATCTAGAGCTCAACGAAATATAAAAGAGAAAAATCGAAGAATGCAGATGAAAGAGCTCCTTTCCAAACTCGCTTCTCTCATTCCTCCTCAACCCTCCAAGGTTATCTCTCACTGATCTACCCCATCGCTCATAGTCACAGCTTCATTTCTTCGTGTTCTCTTGGAGAGAGAATCTCATTGGCATTACGATGCGTCTGCGTTTGCCCTAATTTTCTAATTTTCTATGTTTGTACAGTTGTCGGTGCCCGAGATTGTGGATCAAGCCACAAGTTACATAATGCAGTTACAAAAGAATGAAGAGAGTCTCAAGAGAAGGAAAGCCCTTTTGGAAGGAGATCATCTGGAGAAGAATAAGCTAGCAGCATGCAGCAGCTACGGCTCAAGAATAATGTTGCCAACACTGAACATAACGAATTTGGGTTCTACTTTGGAAGTAAATATGATTTGTGGGTTAATGAATAGAAACTTCATGTTGTATGAAATCATAAGCGTTCTTGAAGAAGAAGGAGCTGAAGTCATAGATGCTACACAACTAAACGCTGGTGATAGGGTCATCTACATTATTAAGTGTAAGGTATATGTCTTTGTTTCTCTCAAAGATACTTACTTTTATCCAATATTGGTGATCTCATTCATTCTATGATAACTTAAAAAGTTAGAACAGTTCAACTCTAAACATACTTTTAAATGTATTACCATCATCAAAGTTCATTTTTGGTCATATCTTCTTGATTTCATTTTTTCCCCTTTACGTAGTCAACATAGCAACCTGCATGGATTGCCCTTGAGTTGAGTGATCGACTTTACATTTCGTACAAAACGGTTGGTCGGTGACTCTTTATATTGTTAATATATGAATGTCGTCTCTCATTTGCAGGCCATCCTTTCTAGAATCGGCATGGAAACTTCAAGAGTTCAAGAACGACTGAAAGACCTAGTTCTCTGAAAATGAATGGTTTAGATTTTTTTTATGCCATGTGGCTATCAAATATCCATGCAATTTATTTCAAAAATAAACAAGCTCAGGATCCATGATGCATTTGTGTGTGTGTCTCTCCCTCTCTCAAATTAATGAATGAAATTACTATTTCGAGAAATGAATTATTATCTCTAATTAAAGTTTAGAACCTATAAATGTTAAGTATCTGTGACTGTAAAGCTCTCTAAAGTGCCATAAATATTTAACATCACCAAGCTTCACTCTTATTCTTCTTCTTGTGGTTCTTCTTCCGTGGAGAAGTGATCGCATATTTGGTTGATGTAATATATTCAAATTGTAAACAAGCCAGGATTCTTTTGAAACTCTCATTTACTTAATTGATTGTGAAAATCAACACACAGAATATAATTCAAAAACTACATCTGAATATTTTTATTAGAGTAGAAAAATTAGTGATTGAGAAAATTTATGAGTTACGAATACTAAATAATATTTTGAAAAAATTAAAAGAATCATTAGTATATACATATAATTGTTATAATAAAATTGTTTTTTTATTTTAATATTTTTTAAATAATAGATTTTTAATGTCTTTACTAAATAGTTAATTCACTTAAATTTATGAGACTCGTAATTATATAAAATTATACTTAAAATACGATTAGGAATATTAGATTTCAAGTTAATTTTGAAAGAACATCAGCTGCTAGGAGGATATAATTTATGATTATATCTAATTATTTTTTAAAGCATATTAATTAAAATATTTTACAAGTAAATACTAACTTTTAGTCGAGTGATAATTAAATCGTCAACTTTTCACTTATATTTGATATTTGTATTCTATAAAATCTGGTTTTAAATGTATTCTTAAAATTCTTAATAAACATTTTTTTTTAAATAATTAATATTAATCATTTATGTACATATGGGTGGATGCAATTCTATCCACGACGGGTGATTGACATTGACAAATAATGTCTGTCTAGAACCAAACTAAAAGACAAAACATTCCCCGAGTATTACAATACGGCCTCCATTTATAGACACAAATGCTGCAATGGGGACTGAGTAATTAGGTGCCACATTTCACACTTCTTCATTGACTGCTGCGGCCATGGCGATGGCAACAGCAGTGAACGGTGCCCCCACAATGCTACGCATTGCATGTTGATTGTTCGAAGTCAATCAATAAAGCCAAATTTAGTTATTAATTTCTACAAACGAGACAAGAATCTAATACGCCTTTTCCATTATAGGGTTTGATTATTTGTATCTGTTAACGTGTAACATATTAATTTCAATTTCTAGGCATAAGTGAAATTTGTGAGGAAAAATTTATAGCAAGAGAAAGTTAAAAAAAAAATGAGGGATTTCAAATTCAGTGTTTAATGTGTCAAATAAATTAAAAAAATACTTTTATTTGAAATGCTTTTATCCAACTCTTTGATCACTTAAAAATATTATTATTTAAACATAAATAGTTAAAAAATATTTAACCACTTAAATTATTGTTATCTAAACTCTTAATCGATTAAAATACCGTCATTTTAAAGACAATAATTGATGTTTTTTAATAAATAATAATGATACATTTATTTACATTAAATAAATATTTTTTCAATGCTTTGAAAATTTTAATATTTGAACTCTAGAACACTCAAAAGAGGTTGAAAGGTTCTACTAATAATGTAGTACTTAAAGAATCAATAAATTAAAATATATTAAAATTTCTTTAGTTTAGATCAATATACCGTAAACAATCCACCACTAAAAGGTTGCAATATCAAATATAATTAATAGAATGATCAAAGTAATAAAACATGAGTTTGTTATAAAAAAAAAATTCTTATAAAAAAATTGTTAGAGGATAAAATTTTTTTATGCTGATACATAAATTATTAAAATATTTTACTAATAAAAAAAACTTACATATAGTAATTTCTAATAAAAATTTTTATAATTTAATATCAACTAACTTATTGAATAGCCTACTTTTGAGTAATTTCATTTTTAAATTCTAAAATCCTTATTTTTTAATAAAGTTCTTAAATAATACTTTCCTAAGGCTAAAATTCTAATAATTAAGAACAATTAAAATTTTAAAAGTTCTTCAGTTAGATTTGATGTACGAAGAAATAGTAAAAGACTTTAAAAAAAACAACTAAATAAATTTGATTCACTTATAATTATATTAGTTTCTTTCGTATAAAAAATCAAGAAAAAATAATTTTTTAGAACTCAAAAATATTTTTATTATTTAAAAAATTCAAAAATATAAAGTTTCAGTGACAGAAATTGAGTTAAACTTTTTTAAGAATTTATATTTTTTTTACAATAGTACTATTCATGTGTTACTTTTCACCGCTCGAGTGCTAGCATTGATAGCAATGAGTTGACATAAAATCGAAATCTAACATGAATGAAAATAATTATTCTCTTAATTTAAGGAGCTCTTCAATAATAAATAATTGAATGCTAAAAGGTATTTTTATGATTTTTACAAGGGCAAATGAGTTATTTAAAATAAATAGATAAAGGTATTATATTATTTATAAATATAACAAATCAAAAATTTTAATAGTATTACCTCATAATTAATTAGATGAATTGAGAATAATAATCATGTCGTTAGGAAATCTGCTCATGCTGCCGTAAGCAGTGACTAAATTAGCAGTGTATTTTCCGTTGTTTTTGGTCATTTCAGCAATGACAGGACAAGACTTAGCTTTAATTTAGGCCATGTTTAGATTTAGATTTCTTTCAAGTCACGGTCATAACAAGTCATTAACGTGGGAGTAATGATTCGGACTCAGCCCATTCCATTGAATTGAAATTAATATATTTTTAAGAATAAATGTCATTTTTTTTTAAAATAATCAAAACTCTTTGAATATACGAATAGCCGAAGTTAAACACTTTAAATACCGGCAACACCAAGAGACGTGGTCAACAATATAATCATACACATTAGTGTAGACTGAAGAAAAATCCGTTTCAAAATTGTATAATAATAGACCCTTCTTTCAGTGTTATTAAAAAAGCATGGCAATTAACCTTGGCCTTTTTCTAACGTGGATGACACTTGTTTTGTTTTCTATTGATTTGTCAATAAATGGTCAGACCTCAGCTTGTGTCTTTTCTTTATTTTCTTTTTCAAGCGCAACCCCGCAAAAGTACAAGTCATTGTATACCAATCTAGCAAGTAATTGGAAAATGATAACAGCTTTTAAACTGGAAATTTTCTCGCAACTTTCCTTTATAAATAAATCTCAACCCTGTGCTCAATGGCATACTTCACACAGCACTGCTAGCATTTATTCTTCTTTGTGGGTATCAAAATTGCATACTTCACACAGCACTGCTAGCATTTATTCCTCTTTGTGGGTATCAAAATTATTTAACAATGCATTTTCTCGATTCACCATTTATTTTTGATAGTTACTCAACTTGTTTTTTTTTTTTTTTTGGTGTTTTAGGGCACACAGAGGATTTAGAAAGAAGAGGATATAGAAAGAATGGCGCGGCCAGCCGGTAGCTCATCCAGAGATCAAAGAAACATAAAAGAGAAAAATCGAAGAATGCACATGAAAGATCTCCTAGCTAAGCTCGCTTCTCTCATTCCTCCTCAACCCTCCAAGGTTTTCTCTCATTGATCTCCCCCATCGCTCACAATCACAGCTTCATTTCTCCATATTCTCTTAGAGAGAGTATCTCATTGGCATTACGACGCGTCTGCGTTTGCCCTAATTATCTAATTTTCCATGTCTGTACAGTTGTCGGTGCCTGAGATTGTGGATCGAGCCACAAGTTATATAATGCATTTGCAAAAGAATGAAGAGAGTCTCAAGAGAAGGAAAGCACTTTTGGAAAGAGATCATCTGAAGAAGAATAAGCTAGCAGCAGGCAGCAGCTGCGGCTCAACAATAATGTTGCCAATAATTAACATACTAAACATGGGCTCTACTTTAGAAGTGAATTTGATTTGTGGGCTAATGAATAGAAACTTCATGTTGTATGAAATCATAAGCGTTCTTGAAGAAGAAGGAGCTGAAGTCATAAATGCTACACAACTAAATGCTGGTGACAGGGTCATCTACATTATCAAGTCTAAGGTACGTATATAATTTTGTTTTTCTCATTAGATTATGTTTTCGATCCCATTTATTTTAATTTTTTTATTTTTTTGGTGTGAATTTAAAATAAATTATAATTACAAGAACCAAGAAGTACATGAAATCAAAAAGGACTTAGTCTCAACCCCTCAAAATAACAAATAAAAGTCTGAAATCGAAATGAATAGTACGGAAGCTCCCAAAAGTTACGCTTTTGACTACTATGATAATACTTAGTTTTGAACGTATAGTTGTTAAACTGTTCGAAAATATTAACTTTTAATTCGATATTAGTGATCTCATTCCATGATAATTATGACTTAAAAATCACAATATCTCAATATTAAGTATGTTTTTGCTCGTAGTGCTATCATCAAATTTCTTTCTCAATCACGTTAATTATATTTTTCCCCCTTTAGGTAGTCGATCTTGCAACTTGCATGGATTGCTTTCGATTTGGATGATTGACATTACAATTTGTACAAAATGATTGGTCGGTGGCTGTTTATATGTGACAGTGATATATCTTTTGCAGGCCATCGTTTCTAGAATCGGCATGGAAACTTCGAGAATTCAAGAACGACTGAAAGAACTGGTTCTCTAAGCTGAATGGTTTAGATCTTCATTCGCCATAGGGTGTTTCAAAAATCTCTCTCTCTCGCTTTCTAGTAAATGAACATAGAGAATGGAGTCAGTGACATAAAATTTTGTGCTTTTAGATTAAAAAAAAAGAGGATTGCTTGGGCTTATTTAGCCTTGCGTCTGGGAGTCGATGCCCTTTATTTATTTTTAATTTTTCTTGTTTGCCCTCTGTGGCATGTTCGGTGGACTGGATGAATACCTAACTGACTCAAAATAGTTTTAGAGATTCATGTCCATTATTGATGGATATGTTTGGTGGAATTGTGGTGATGGATTAATACATGTACTGATTATATATTTCTAAATTGCTTATGAAATTTTGTCATTATTGGGTATTAATGTTTTTACTTAAAATTTTGAATGATTTGATATCAAAACAGGGACAACAAAATTTTTGTTTTTACAGATTTTTTAAAAAATTAAATATACATTTTTTATAGTAATTACCTGTTACAGATTTATGATCAATTACTGATAAAAATAAAATAAAATTTAGATACTAATCTAGTGTCAAAGAGTCTTAATAAACATGAGTTAGAATTAACTGACTTTAAATTTGTAACAATAAGCTCTGATCAATAGTCTCAATAAAACCTTAATACTATGATTACAACAACGCGTGACACTACTAATTTGTGTCATGTGTCTCTAATAGACTCATTCATGATACTTTGAATGAGTGTTAGTAAAATCATTCATTGACACTAAATTAGTGTTAGCGAATATGATATTGTTAGTCATGTGATGCATTTGTGTCTCTTTCAATATTAATTTATGAAGTTACAAATACATGAAATAAATTATAATCTCTAATTCAAGTTAAAAATCTGAAAATTAATGAAGTATATGTGAGGCATTCTAAAGTGACAAGAATATAAAATATCACCAGTTTTTAATCAACTGTGGAAGCATTGATTTACATATAAAATTCTAGGCAATTTAATTTAATTTGCCTTTCACTTTCCCCATAATTTTTTTTTTTTTTTGCACTTTCTTTTATTGTCTTAAAATTTGCAAAACAAATTAAAGTTATGTTTAACTACTTAAAAGCAATATATATATATATATATATATATATATATATGACTACACTTTTTGGAATAAAAAGGGTATTTTATGTGTTTTTTTGGCTAAAAATAAATTATCCACCTAATTATTATTATTATTATTATTAATTTTATATATCCTAAATATGACACACAAATCTCATTGATAATAGATTATTGTACTTAAAAATGGCTCAATGGAAACTAGAATTAGAGATAATACTATGCCTTAATAGAGAGAAAGAGGAAGAATACATCATGGATTTCGAGATTTATTCTTTTCTCTCTCTCTCTCTCTATCTATAATATGCATATAGAATTATGTGACCTATGTGGCTAATTAGCATATTAATTAATTGCAGATTCAAGCATGAAAATCTGAATCTTTCAGTCGTTGTTGAACTCGTGGAATTTCCATACCAATTATTACAATAATAATAATAAACACAGTTATTTCATTTGTGAGTTTGTACCTACTTTTCAAGTGATTTCATGTTTTGTAATTTTATAATTCGTGGGTTTTTTGGGGGATGATGCTTCTTAAGTCTCTCTATTTTGTTGTAATTCTTCTACTTTCTTTATTTTAATATTACACCAAAAAAAAAAAAAGTAAGTAAAGGCTTTTAGGGGATCCAAAAACTAAACAACAAAGAAACAAAGATATATATATATATACCTTAGTCTTAACAGCGTAAATGACTTTATCGCTTGCATTTAGTTGTGTAGCATCTAACGATCTTTCAAGAGGGCTTGAAATCTCTGAAGTTCTCAGCGTATAATAAAATTAATTGAAATCAGAGAATATTTTCTATTTTTTTATTCACTTTAAATAATAGACTTTTATAATTATTCCTACAAAATAAACAATATGCCAATAATTACATACTAATAAAATATCTAGATTCTACCTATTCTGCCAAATAGCTTGACTCTTTTAACAAAAAAAAATTGACTTATTCAAATAATAATACTTTAGCAACTAAAAGATAAATGTAAAATACTAGATTATATAAAAGATACAAATACATCGTAGATCTTGAGATTTGCTTACGTTATATACATACAAAGAGAAATTTTTGATATCTATATAACGCATGAAAATCTAAACCATTCAGGTTAGAAAATGAGCTCTTTTAGTCATTCTTGAAAACTCTTGAAGTTTCTGAGTCGATTCTAGAAACAATATCTTGCAAAAGGGATATGATGTTCATATATAAACAATAATATTGAGATGATTATGATTTTGTACAAATTGTAAAGTCAATCATTCAACTCAAAAGCAATCCATCAGGTAACAAGATCGATTATGTAAAGGAAAAAATATGAAATTAACATGATTAAGAAAGAATTTTGATGATTGTAATAGGTTTAAAAATATGTTTTATGAGATGTTCTAACTTTTAAACCTTAGACTTAATAACATGGATGACCCTATCACTAGCATTTAGTTAGTGTAGCATCTATGACCTCAACTTCTTCTTCCTCAAGAACATTTATAATTTTCATACAACATGAAGTTTCTATTCATTAAGCCACAAATCAAATTCACTTTCAAAGCAGAATTCAAGTAGTATTACAATTGGATTACCTAACAATTACAAAACATTGCAACTTCTGTTCAATTATAAATGGAAAGTGCAATTACCGTTTAGAATAATTTATGAGTATAAGATAGCATGTGAATCGTGTCATATGCATAATAGTAAAAAGGAAAAAGAAGAAGAAAAGTTAGTAACAATAGCACATGGCATATCACATGCAAATCCAAATGAAATCTATGAAGAAAAATTACCCACTCTGGTCTCTTAGCATGTGGATCTTCTTGTCTTGTCTTGGCTAGGGCTATTGAGGGGTCCAAATCCAACTAAACAAATCAAGAAAAAGTCCCACAAAAGGAGAAATTAGTCTTCTTGTCTTGGCTTGGCTAGGGAGGGCTATTGTTGAATCTTTGATGTTTCATGGGCAGCTAAAATAAAATGATTTATGACACTCGTGGTCCAAATTCTCACTATTCAAATACTTACTGTATATTTACTCACCATTCATGTACCCTAAAACCAAAAAAAATTAATAGCATATGCTACATGTAATTAATGAAAATCATTCCCTTTTGATATCATACTAATATATATCCTAATTTTACTGGAATTTTAACCAACCATTTTCTTTTCGATTCATTTCAAATAATTTTAATAATTGAATTAATTACTAATATATATATATATATATATAAGCACGCACTCGTACACAAACACACAAATGCATTTAAAAGACTTGCATTACTTTATAAAACACAAATACATATAATGTAATTATACAATATATTATAAATAGAGTTGATATAATGAATTAACAAGCTAATATTGTCTTATAGCATTTGGTAATTATAAATTAAACAACATCATTTATCGTTCACTAAATTATTATTATTATTATTCAGTTGCTTACTACATATTTATTATCGTACGTATGTACATACACATGCATTAAAAAAAATGACTATATCATTATAATTACTTTTTTAATTTTTACGTTGATTGTTATAAATTTTTTATTCGTATTTTAAATACTATTTATTATATATTTTAAATTTTATATTTATATTTTAAATATTATTTATTATTTATTTTAAATTTTTTGTAAAGTATTTCAAAATTTATATTGTTTTTATAATTCTTGCATTGATGAATGTACGGTGTTGTAACTATACCGTAGCATTTCCTATTGTAAATTATGTTGATCTAAAATCTAAGCAAAGGATCACAATCAATTTGTAATCATGAATGATTAATCTTATAATAATTGTTAGGTACTAAATTGAAATCGTTGCCTTGGCAGCTCACATGTCACACATGTTTGACGTTGCTGCTTCATCATACCATATGTGGGTGTACTAGCCAATACCCGATTACGTTATTTACCAAAATAAAAAGTATTATTATTTTTAATTTTAAAATAAAAGTATCCTAAAATTATTATTGTTGTTGTTAATTGACAAGGTCAATAATGTCATTGTAATTAACGACACATATGTCAAGCAAACTCCCTGGGTATGCCAGGTTAATTCAAACAATACTGCACCTGACACCGTCCAAATGTCACAATCCAACGGCACGAAAAGGACCGAAATAGAAAAGAGGAGGGAAACAACAAGAGCCGTCCGATCTCGCAACCCAACCATTTTGCTCCCCTTTTTATTCCCCAATTTCCGCCACTCTCTCACTCACCACTCCGATCGATCGCGAGCGAGCCTCAGTAGTCTTGCAGATCTGCTCAAAAATCAGCTGTAAGTTCTTGGTTTTGTCGAAATCCTGTGTCAATTTCACGTTAACTTAGCTGAAATCGTCAGATCTGCGCTTTGAATGTTGAACATTTTGTGTTTTGTGTTGTAGTTTGAAAAAATTTTGAAAATGAGAGAGATCCTTCACGTGCAAGGGGGGCAATGCGGGAACCAAATCGGATCCAAGTTCTGGGAGGTGATTTGCGAGGAGCACGGGATCGATCCGACGGGAAGATACCAGGGGAACTCAGATCTTCAGCTTGAACGCGTCAATGTCTACTACAACGAAGCTTCTTGCGGAAGATTCGTCCCCCGTGCTGTCCTCATGGATTTGGAGCCCGGAACCATGGACAGCGTAAGGTCTGGGCCGTACGGTCAGATATTCAGGCCTGATAACTTCGTGTTTGGTCAGTCCGGTGCCGGAAATAACTGGGCTAAAGGACATTATACAGAGGGAGCTGAGTTGATCGATGCCGTTCTCGACGTTGTCCGGAAAGAAGCTGAGAACTGCGACTGTCTCCAAGGCATATATATTAATGAAAAATGAAATCTTTTTTCATCATAAATTAACGTGATCTTGCTATTTTGTTATGGGTTTCATATGCACTTCGTAGATTGTTGAATGGGAATTGTCAAATTTATTGTTCGATTTTTGGATGGGTGAAGTACTTGACTCATTTTATGATTTGTTTGTTTAATTTTGTTTGGAATAGGTTTCCAAGTATGCCATTCACTGGGTGGAGGAACTGGTTCTGGAATGGGAACTTTGTTGATCTCTAAAATCAGAGAAGAGTACCCTGACAGAATGATGCTCACTTTTTCTGTGTTCCCATCGCCGAAGGTTTCGGATACAGTTGTGGAGCCATACAATGCTACTCTTTCCGTTCATCAGCTGGTTGAGAATGCCGATGAATGCATGGTCCTTGATAACGAGGCCTTGTATGATATCTGCTTCAGGACCCTCAAGTTAACTACTCCTAGCTGTAAGTCGTATTTCCTTATTTAACCTTTATTGAACTCAGATATTCTACTTAGAATGTTGTCTTTCTGTGCTTGTTATACCTTTTGCTTGATGATGCTTTATAATGCATGATAAAACTGATTTGATCTGTAAGTTAGGTTGCTCCCCCTGTGTGGTGTCATATCTGTTTGTCTTGTATCTGGAGCATGGAAGATATGAAATAGACGAATCGTTAGTCAAAACATTGTCATACTTACGTTATTACCTTGCAGGCTATAGGCTATATATGAGCGCCTAGGATCCTTATTGTTAGATCACTCAAAATAGTTATCGCCTTGTGGAGTTTTAGGTGTCACGTATTTACTGAATTTGGTAAATTGCAGCTCCTATTGCCAATCCTTTTGTTGCTTAGCATGATACCAAGTTTAATATTTTTTGGGAAATTACTTGCCTATATTGTCTCTGGGTTGAAAATGAATCATTACTGAACAAGTTTTACCTTTTAATATGTTTTTGCTGGCGTGACTTTATGATAATTTACCATACAGTATATTTTTCATCCATTGTAAATGTGAGAATAATGGAGAATGTTCTGTTGCTGTATTTCTGATTTCAGTTTATTATGATATAATGCTTTTTTGTTGACATTAATTTTCTGTTTCTGACCTACAAATATATTGAATCCTCTTTTATTGTTTCATCATTGTGACAGTTGGTGATCTGAACCATCTGATCTCTGCAACCATGAGCGGTGTCACATGCTGCCTTAGGTTTCCTGGTCAGCTTAACTCTGATCTACGCAAGCTAGCAGTGAACCTCATCCCCTTCCCTCGTCTGCACTTCTTTATGGTTGGATTTGCTCCCCTCACTTCACGTGGGTCTCAGCAATACCGCGCTCTAACTGTGCCAGAGCTCACCCAGCAGATGTGGGATGCCAAAAATATGATGTGTGCTGCTGATCCACGCCATGGTCGCTACCTCACTGCCTCAGCCATGTTCAGGGGCAAGATGAGCACTAAAGAAGTTGATGAACAAATGATCAATGTTCAGAACAAGAACTCCTCGTATTTTGTCGAGTGGATTCCAAACAATGTCAAATCTAGTGTCTGTGATATCCCTCCTAAGGGTCTTTCTATGGCATCGACCTTCATTGGTAACTCAACCTCAATTCAGGAGATGTTTAGGCGGGTGAGCGAGCAATTTACAGCTATGTTCAGGAGAAAGGCTTTCTTGCATTGGTACACTGGCGAAGGTATGGATGAGATGGAGTTCACGGAGGCTGAAAGCAACATGAATGACCTTGTGTCTGAATATCAGCAGTACCAGGATGCCACAGCTGACGAGGAGCTCGAGTATGAGGATGAGGAAGAGGAAGGTTACAATGAGATGTAAAATAATTTGAGAGGCCTTGATGCGAGCTGTGCTTCAGTTTTATGTGATACAACGAACGCTAAATATATATATGCATCAGCTGCTACTGAGCAAGTGTAGATTTTGAAGGTCTTTTCTGTGGGTGATCTACTGCTATATGGTAATGCTACTGATGGCGAATTGGAAAATGTCAACTTTTTCCTTGGTCGTTTAAGTAGTTAAAGTATATTAGTATTTGGGAGATGTGGACGGTTGTTTCGTATTCTTCGTGTTTGAATTCTTGCACTGCTTATTCAAAATCCATTTCTACGATGATATTTAGCAATAATTTCTCATGGCAGTATAATTTTGCTAGTCTACATGTCTCTTATTGTTCCTGATTTCGTTTTCCCCTGCAATGGTTGATTGGTGAACCTACAGTACTCTTTAATAATCAAATAATTGCTAAATTCAAAAAATTCAGGAGTCAAGACGGGATTGAAAATTTTCTGCCCCAGTTGCAATTCCGTTAAATCGGAATAAAACCTAAGAAGGGATTCCCATTTCTATTCAGTTCGGAGGCCATCCCCGATTCAGCCTGTTGCCATCCCTAAGTCACATGTTTGGCCCTCTTCTTTGATCACTCACTAGTGGGATTCTGTTTTCCCAATTGCTAGTACCATTGTCGGCATTGCTGCCATTTAACTGCAAAGCCGAAGTCCTGACATAGCCGAGCTCCTCAGCATTCAACCGGACTCTATAACTTCTTGCACAGAACTCATCTCATTGCCTACAACAACCGAGCGGGAAGGTGTCAATTACTAATGATTTTAAAAATGAACAAATAATAACAATGGGATCAAGAATTAAAACTTTAATAAGCTAAATTGGAACCAATTCTGGCCCAAATTTCAAACCCTAGCAAGCAAAAGGGCGAGTGGCATTTTAGCAAGAGCGAAATTAACAACCAAATTTAACGGCGAAAGGGAGTAACTACTTTAGCTCACGCTGATCTGACGCGTACTGAGAAAATCTAACAAGAGCATAGCAGAACGCGCAACCTACGAAACAGTTGATGATCGATCAAACTTAAAACACAGTGAGCTTGCATCAGTTTATCGGAAACAACACCGTTCCTTTCTTCCCCGCCACAGTTCGAAATAAGTTTGGGGTAAATTTCATTTATGTCCCTCTGCTTTAGACTAAACACAAATAGGAATAAATGTTTGTAGATGTTAAAAATAAATCTTTTTCGTTTGGTTTTCGTTATAAGGACTCCATGAAACAAAAGTGCATGACGGTTTTATTCCAAGACATTGAAAATACAAAAATATTACAACTTTCCTAAGCAAAACTCTCATGTCTAAACAAGTTATTTTCAAAGAATTCCTATATTTTTTAATCTATTTATTGTAAGGGCATCTATAAAATAGATTACAATTCGCTTTTAGTCTTTTTTATTATTAATTTAATTAAATATTGATGCATTTTATAATTAATAATGAACGATTTAAATTATATTTTAAATTTTTTAAGTTATATTATAAAATATATAATTAATTTAAAAATTTTATTAAAATCTAATTTAAATTATTTAATATTAATTTTTACTATATATCAATATCTTATTAAAAGTTAAGATTAAAAAAATATCTTAATATGTATAAAATATTTACCCTGTTAATTAAGGAAAGAGGTGCCATTCTTTGTTCTCATCTCATATTATTATATTTGTCCTGATATACGTATTTCCGTAAGGATTCTTAATGCCAATGTCTACACTTCATCAAAATTCGAACCTTCAAATTATTTGTTATAGAAAATAGAGATAAAATACAAAACGGGGAATCATAATTTACAGGGATATACTTGATAACTAGCATTTTGCTGAGAGTAAAATCTAAAATGAAGAATTTTAGTGCACGAAGGTGTTAATTTGTACTTGTGTGTGAGAAAGATTTCCACAATCTTGTGCCCTAATTATGTTATAAGTACCCACAAGCTCACAAGATTTTCAAGGCCACACTCACATATCCACTTCACAGAAAATTGTATATCTTCCTTCCTGCAAGCTCTTGAAGATATGGTAATTACATTAGGCTGCAAGCATGGCCATGGCTTCATCACTTTTTTTTTTTCCTCTTTGTGTATCTCCTTTAGCTCAATTCAATTTCCTTCTTTTGATCAATCCAGGATGGCAAGAGTTCTGATCTCTCTCTCGGCTCTTTGAGCAAGAAAAAAGGTGGATATCGAGCTTGCAGCTTTGTTTTCGGTAAGCAAATTCCAAAAATTTACAGCAATTGTTATGTTGTTGAATTCTTGTTGTCTTGTTTACTCTTTTTCTTCTGCTTAATTTGCAGTGTTGGGGGCTTTTGAAAACATGGGATTTGTGGCTAACATGGTCAGCATGGTTTTATATTTCTCGCTCGTGATGCATTTCGATCTTCCCACTTCGTCAAATACTCTTACAAACTTCATGGGTTCAGTTTGCTTACTCTCACTTTTGGGAGGATTCATTTCTGACACATACTTAAACAGATTGTATACCCTCTTGTTATTCGGCTCCCTCGAAGTAATCGTACGTTTCTCTACCCAAATTCTTTTAAGAAAATAAAAATGCAAAGATCCCCGAGAAAGAATGACTCCTGTCTTGAACATCGTCTGATTTGTATCTTCCCATGCAGGGTTTATCGATGGTGACAATCCAAGCGTATTCCAAAGACTTGCAGCCCGATCCTTGTGGGAAATCTAGCTGTGTAAAAGGAGGCATAGCATTTATGTTTTATGGATCTCTTTCTCTATTAGCACTAGGTGCAGGAGGAGTTAAAGGAGCTCTTCCGGCGCTCGGTGCCGACCAATTTGATAGCAAAGATCGGAAAGCAGATGAGATGGTTTCCAGTTATTTTAACTGGTATTTGCTAAGCACAACGTTCGGAGGAATGTTTGGTGTTACAGTAATTGTTTGGGTTAGCATCAACAGAGCTTGGTACTGGGGTTTCTTCATTGGTACTGCAACTGCCATTGTTGGGTTCGTTGCAGTTGCCATGGGAAAGCCTTTCTACCACTGCCAGCCCCTTGGAAACAGCCCTTTTGACAAGATTGCACAGGTAATTTTCGTCATGAATTGCATTCGAAAGTATAAAAATACAGGCTTAAATAAAATAATTCTACGGTGACAACACAAAAGATTGGATAAATAATTTTTATTACAATTTTGTATTATATATATAAAAATAAAAATTTAGGTAAAAATATCCTGGCACATCATTAATATTGACGTAAAAAAATTATTTAATTAATAATATAAAAAAAATATATTTATTAATAATAAGTAAAAAAAAAATTAATAAAAAATTTTATTATTTAATTAATATAATAAAAAAATTTATAAAATTTTTATTAATTTTTTTTATATATAATTAATGAATATATTTTTTTCGTGATAGTATCATTTCATCGAGAATACTGCTGACCTAATAAAACGTGGACATTAGCAGTTGAAAGCTTTTACTTACATTAGTAATCGTTTGTGTGGGTGTTTCAGGTTATCGTGGTTGCAATCCGAAACAGAAGTTTGTCAGTACCAGAAAATCCTGACGAGTTGTTCGAAATCAACGATAAAGACAGAGATGCATCGGAAGAAAGACTTTCACATTCTAAACAATTTAGGTAACACATTCATTCACTTATAATTAGATATTGCACTTACTCCAGGGTTTTATAAAATTTCACATTCTAACCAATTTACTGGTCTTAGAATATTTTACAATATATATGTTTGAACCGTAACTCAGGGCATTGGACAAGGCTGCAATTCTTCAAGAAGGTGAAACTCCAGAGCCATGGAAAGTTTGCACAGTGACACAGGTTGAAGAAATAAAAGTACTGACAAGAATGATGCCAATTCTCTTCAGTACAATAATAATGAACACATGCTTGGCGCAGTTACAAACATTCTCAGTACACCAAGGTTACTTCATGGATCCATACATTTTCGGAAAGAAATTCCCTTCAGCATCAATTCCAGTCATTCCTCTCGTTTTCATGTTTTTCCTGATACCCATCTACGAGTTCTTCGTCATCCCGATTGCTCGAAAAATCACGGGACATCCTTCCGGAATCACACAGCTTCAAAGAGTAGGAGTTGGTCTTGTTCTCTCTGTCATTTCAATGGCAGTAGCAGGAATAATTGAAGTTAAAAGAAGAGATCAGGCAATCAAAAACCCATTAAAACCAATAAGTCTGTTCTGGCTTTCATTCCAGTATGGAATATTTGGACTTGCAGATATGTTCACAGTGGTTGGATTAATGGAATTCTTCTACAAAGAAGCTCCTTCTGGGATGAAATCACTCTCCACTTCATTTGCTTGGTTATCGCTGTCTTTTGGCTACTTCTTGAGCAGTGCTTTTGTTGACATCATAAATTCAGTGACAGCCAAAATTACACCAAGCAAAAAAGGATGGTTGCATGGAGATAACTTGAATGACAATAATTTGAATCTGTTTTACTGGTTCCTGGCAATTCTCAGCGCTGTTAACTTGGTAAATTATCTGTACTGGGCTTCATGGTACAAGTACAAGGAAACTGCAGTTGCAGTTGCAGATTCTGAGACTGAAACCAGGGCAGTGAAATCACAAGTCAGAGAATAATAGGCTGCAGGAACAATACACACGATAAGAAGTTGTATCTCAATGAAGGATTCACTTAGCCTGCTATAATTAATAAATCATTGTATTCATCCTTTAGCCAATCTTCTTTCACCACCTGTCCAGTGTGTTTACATTATATTAGCTGTAAACTGCATCCAATTTTTTTTTTATTACATAAAATTTAAAATGCTAAAAATTTGGCCGTCATTTTCAAATAATATTTGATTGTTGGACGATCAATTACACAATATGTGGTTGGTAATATTTAATTAATGTAAGATTTTGAAATTCAAAGTTATTAGCAATAAAGTCAAGCCATGTGTCAACAATCATATGGCTATTATTATTATTATTATTATTATTATTGTTTTCACATGTCTCCTATTGGTACACCACCGACACCGCATTCCTTATTTACCCTTCTATTAATAATAATAATAATAATAAAACTATTAAAGAAAAAAATAAAATAAAAGTAAATTTCTCATGTGATTGCTCGGACCCAAAAACAAGTCATCTTCTCCCTCCTCCCCACGATGAATCATGATCGCTTAGCATTAAAACTACATATTTATGTTTAGAATGATTGAGCTTTATTTGATATTTAGATGTGATAATTAAAAATATTAAATTTAGTATAAAAATTAATAAATTTCACTAAAAAAATAATATTATTAAATATTTTTTAATTTTATTTTTATAATAAAATAAAATTATCACAATAAATTTTAGTAAATGACGCTACTTATGTTATGACAAATGATATTATTACGTGATTTTATTTTATTACTTTATATATTCAACTCTTGTTTTAGATATGTTGCAAAATTGTATTATTTATGTAACTATTATTAATTTGAATTTGTATGTTGGTGCTTGTAGTCGATCTCTACAAAATTACGATATATTTGTACTTTAATTTAATTATGAATTGTTAATGAGTGTGTATTATCTGGCACGTTAAAATGTAATCAAAATTAGTGATTCAATTAAAGATTTTATTTGAAATCGTTATTGTCATTTTTCTTGTTTTCAAAAATAAAATTAAAAATATTTAATAACATTAATTTTAATAGAATTTACGTATTTTTTTAAATATTTAATTTTAATTATTTATATTTTAATGCTAAATTAAACTAAAAGGTTAGAATTGATTGAAGCCAATCAATTAAAGTTATGCATGTGAAATACATCGAGATACTTCATATCTTAAGGTATCGAAACAAGCAGAACGTAAACATATTAAACAGACAAAAATAAAAAATAAAATAATTAAAAAATCTTAGTAATTTTTGTGCCTAAAAATAACTGTACTTTATATATTTGTTAAATATTATTATTAATTGTTAATTATGTAGAAATTAATAATTAAATAAATTATCTAAATGGATACAACAAGACAGAAGGGAATTTGTTAGATTGCTGCGTATAATGATGACACCCGTTGCTGTTGGCGAGACAGCTGGTGCCTGTCGGTAAAGCAATGGAATCTTGTTTCCACTTCCACGTGCCAATGCAAACATTCACTAATTTCTATTAAAACGACTTCGTTTTCTGGTTCGTTGGCCTATAAAATAAAAAATAAAGTCACCAAAGAATTCAGACCCACCATTACATAACATCACAACCACACCGAATGCGGAGCCCAAACCTTCAATTCACTGGTGAATTTTGGAGATAATTTTGAATTATTTTTTTTATGTTAAAATACATATATAATTTGTTGTCCAAATATCCACATTTAAAATAATAATAATAATAATAATAATAATAATATTGTCTAAATAAAACAAGTCACCCAAACCTTAATCAACATCTTAATTAAGAGAGTTGAAATGATTTAATACAATTAATGCATAAGCAGATTCTCCAATAACACAATATTAAATATTTAAATTTACATATTATATTTTTTTATCTCAAATAATATGATATGCAAACAGTAAAATTGTATCGGGTAAAAAGATACAATTAAATATTAAAAAAAATGTAAAAATCAATTAAGGCTGAACTTAACCCAAAAATTTAATGGCAATTACTAATTTTTTCAACCACACACCGTTTGAGTATTCATGCGATGACCAAAACAGAGAGGAAATTAAATGCAGTGGCACTTCCTTCTAACCTTAGTTTACAGGTGTTTATCAAATTACTACCTATAATTTGCAAGAATAACAAACAATCACTCCCTTCAATAAAGTCATCACTCATCACGACCTAGTGTTTAATAATTACATATGTATATATAAAGGATTGAAACCGACCAAAGAGAGGAAGCAAAGCCATTTTAGTAATTCCATGGAAAAGCAAGCCTACATATTTACTTGTATTCCCAATCCCAAGCAGGATTAAAAGCTTAAAAGCCACAGTTTTCTCTTCGTTTCATCATTTTCCCTTCACACAAACAATGGAACGGATAATTAGAAACAGATGGTTAAATTTTCTATCGTTTTCCACTCTCTTCAGTCTTCTCCTTCATCTTCTTTCAGGATCCGCTGAAGCTTACAAGAACTACACAGTTGGTGATTCATTGGGCTGGTATGATAGCCTTGAAAAAAAACCTGGTGTCGATTATCAGAAATGGGCAGATACCAAAAACTTCAGCTTGGGAGATTTTCTCAGTAAGTGGTACTTGCATTCATTTTCATCCATGAATAATACATGCTTGTGGGTTAAGCTGCTTTTAGCTTTTTTACTGCTTCTGGGGGTTTGCTTTTAGCTTTTATATGTGAGTTGCTATTTTCAGTGAAGCTTGAAATCTGCGAATTTTGGGAGAGTTTCCAATTGTCAGATTAACACTGTATAAACCCATATAAAGGAAATTATATCGATATAATTACAACTACATTTTAGCCAGATTTTCTTTTTCTTTTTTGATCCTACGTTTCTTGGTTTCTTCTTCTTCTCCTAAATCTCTCTTGATCACAGAAATCTTCAATCTACAAATATCAAGCTACATGGTCTGATTCATGCTTTACTTTAAAATCAAAATTTTGTTAGGTTTAAGGATATTTTTGTTACTATTTATTCAAGAAATACTAATTCTTATTGAAATTTTTTACTTTTTTTTTTTTAAATATCAGGCATATATTATTTTTATCTCAAACTGTTAATGTTGTTTAGATAATAATAACTAAATAAGAACAAATATTTAGAAAACAATGTATAACTATTATAAATTTATTGTTTTGCTTGAAATATTATTTGATTTGGAAAGGAAAAAAGTTGGGATTAGGATAGTATTAAGTTAGTTTAGTTGAAAGAGTGGGAGTACATGTCTTTGTATTCTTTTCAGACAAGTAGTTTCAACTAACAATTAGTGGTAGTTGTAGTAGTTTGGATTTGGGAACATGTCATGTGATGCTTTCCCTACAATTGCATCAAAGCTATATATGCTTAATAAAAGTAAACATTCAATAAAGTCATGTGCTAAGGTTAACAGCCGGTACATCAACTTTCTACAAATCTATCTTCTCACCGTGAAAAATATTATTTTTATTTATTAAATAACAAAATCACTGAAGAATTATCTTCTTCAAATTGATGCCTAGAAATTCTGAAATAGTAGTGAAATTCCATGTTATCCTGGGATTAAATAAAAATAAATTTAGAAATTAGCAACATGCTCATTCCTTGGAACTGAACTGTTGCTTTCGATGCGATGTTTTCCCATGTGGGATGTTCCCAGGATAACAAGTAAAGGACAGTACAAACTGCTGCCTTCTTTACACCTGGCAGTTTGTCATTGGGTTGTCGGCAAACTTATCAGTAAGGTTTGTAGCTCACTGTTCACGATTTTCTGCCAGTTGCACCTTGTGGCAGGCTACTAACAGTTAATTATTATTTTTATAGTAATAGAGGTTTGAGTATTATGCACATAGAATTTTAAATGTTTCGTTAAATATTTTAATTTCTGCATTAATTTTAAGTTAAAAATAAAATTTTAAAAATTTTATACAAGAAATTTCAAATTGTGTAAATAAAATTTATATATTTTTTAAAATAGTACATATTAATTATAAATTGTGAGGTTAAATTTATGCATATAAATGTTTCTATTCTTTAATTAATATGAATCTTTTAACTTTAGATTTAAAATTTTGACTTGATGAGCAAATAATATTTGTCTAGTTAGACCAGTTATTAAAACACCGTATTATTTGGTACTAGGAGCGAGGAATTACAGTTTTTTTACGGGGACCGATTGGGTTAGATTTCAAAATTTTGAAAAATAGGGTTATTTTTTATTTGTTATAAATGATAATTTTATGTTATTTTTGTAATTGCAGTTTTCAACACGGACACCAACCATTCCGTCGTCCAAACATACAATTACACGACGTACGAACTCTGCGATTACGACGATGCGCTCGACTCCGACACCAAAATCTGGTCAACGGCGGATCCATCAAACACCGCAACGGTTGCAGTCACGGTGCCGGTTCCCTTACTCAAGGAAGGAGCGACGTATTTCTTTTCTAGCGACTACGACGGAGAGCAATGCGAGAACGGCCAACGCTTCGAAATTAAGGTGAGTCACGGCAAAGGTTTACCGGATAGTCTGAAGAGTCCGTCCGAACGAGCGCCGGGTCCGAACAGTGCCGATTACAATAACGTTGATTCGGCGCCGGATATTATTATGCCTTCAAATTTCGATCATCCACGTGGTAATCAAACTGATGATGGTGACGATGATAATGTCATGAAGGAATCTGGAGCTGTTTCTTTATTTGCGAAAATTTCTGATAGGAAATTTAATGGTTTTCTGATTTTGTTTGGGATTGTTTGCATATTTTGATGTGTTTGGTAGTTGATTTTTATTTTTATTTTTTTATGATTTTCAGTTGTATACTATAAAAAAAAAATAATTACTTAAGAGATATAATTTTGTTGTTGGTTTTTAATGAATCTTATACGTAATAATATATAATTACTTATTTATTTTAAAAAATTATCAATTATATTACAGACAAATTTGATGTTTAATACGAATAAGGAGAATTTGTTTATTGAATAATGTATATTTATAATTTTTATAATTATTTATTATATATTTTAACAATTATACAGTAAATTATATGTAATTTAAAATATATATTTTTTATAATAAGACTAATATTATAATTAAAATATAATAAACATAAAAATAATGATACAATAATACCATACTAATTTGTATAAAAATAAGTATATGTTTTGTTAATTATAACGTGTAAACTCCGGTTTCTCAAATGACATTGTAAATGGGCTGTGGATTGGGGTGTTTTGAGTAGTTGAAGGAGTGTAAATAGAATCAGCCTTTGTCATATTGAGCCGATGCCCATCAGAGTCATATATAAGAGGGGAAGACGTACTGAAGAGTTCTCGGAAGTCTTCACCTGTAGTAGTTTCTCGGTTTGTCTTGCCCAGAAAGAAATGGCGGAATCATCTTCTTCAGCGTCTGTGTCAACGGATGTAGAGAAAGAAGAATTGCTTGATCGAATGCTCACAAGATTGGCTCTCTGTGATGACTCCAAACTCGAATCCTTACTCTCCAAACTCCTCCCTCTCACTATCTCCTCTCTCTCCTCTCCGTCAACTCCCATCCGCAACAAGGTAATTCCGCATCTCCCTTGCATTTGAATTCTATCTTATTAGTAATTAAATGAGTTAATTATGCTTTTTAAATTGATTTAGGAAAAATAATTCTTATGCTGTTTATTAAGAGTATGTTTGGAATTGAATTGTTTGTAATTGTGGGTTTAAGCCATATTTGCTGTGATTCAGAATCACTGGCTGTCAAGCGTAAGTGCTGTAAGCCTAAGTAGGAGCTTAGTAGTTACAAATATACCTTTTAAGTAGACTTGGAATTGGAGGGCTATTTGTTTATTTTGGTTTTTGAATTCCATAAATTATGCTGAGGATTGTTTTATTGTTGTCACATTGTTATTGGGATTCCAGGTTCTAGAGATATTGAGTCATGTGAACAAGAGAGTCAAACACCAACCGGTGATTCATTTGCCGTTGATGGAGTTATGGAAGATGTATACAGAATCTAATGCTACTTCCATGGTTAAGAACTTCTGTATTGTGTATATTGAGATGGCATTTGAGCGTGCAGAACTAAAGGTCTGTACTTCTTTCTCTGCTGTTCAATACCTTGTTTTTTTGAAAGCTTGCTATTGGAAAACTAGTGTGAATAATCTTTGTCTCTGTTATAGGAAAAGGAAGATATGGGGCCTGTACTTATAGCAAATGTCTCAAAGCTTCCTCTGCAACACCA
Organism: Swietenia macrophylla; assembly: GCA_032401905.1. Taxonomy (NCBI): domain Eukaryota; kingdom Viridiplantae; phylum Streptophyta; class Magnoliopsida; order Sapindales; family Meliaceae; genus Swietenia; species Swietenia macrophylla. Next base: position 9,393,764 of record CP135566.1, read on the forward strand.
GGAGATTATCTTGAGAATCACTGCTAAGGTATGTTCCATTTTTGTAAGCTCTAGTAACAGTTTGCCATAGATACAGTGTGTGTTAAATGAGTGGAGATTTGTGTTCTTTTCCAATCCAATGTGGGTTTGGCTCAGATGTGTCTGAGATAATTGAATCAGTTGCTGGTTGGATAAACTGCTGTAGCAGTACGAAGGGGAAAAAAGGCTGAGGTCTCGTGGATATGTTTAATATTAACAGTTTCTTTTTGGAGTTTGGATTGAAAAGAATAATTGAATATTTGAAGATGCAAGAGAAAAAGAGAGCAGTTTTCTGTAGAACAGCATTCCTTTTTTGGAATCATTATGGGCTTTGGTTTCTCAAGAATTTCTGGATTCATCTTTTTTTTTTTTCCTGACAATTGCGGCTGCTTTGCACTAAAATTGATGTTGTTTTTGTATAGGACCTATACTTTATAGACTTTAGTATAGGAGATATTGTAATGTTGGGATGGACCTTTCTGTACTTTTTAACTGTTTCTGTCTGTTAGGTGATTGGTGAATGTCATGCAAGTGCAGTTGATGATGAGATTGCTGCTAAGTATAGATCAATAAGTGGTTCAAAGGACAGGGAGCTATTTATTGAATTTTGCCTTCATACAATATTGTATCAAATGCCATCTCAAGGGTTTGAAGCTCTCTTTATCAATAGAGAATTATTACGTTTAGATATATTTTCTGTTTCAAAATTTACTGAGAATTGATGGTTACTCTTAGCAGCACGGGAAGCACGGCTGGGCTTTCAATTGCTCAAGCCAATCGCGTCACTGGGAAACACCCATTGAAAAGTGATATGATTTTAACAATGAAGGTGAAACTAGTTGCAGTTCAAGATTGTCTTTTGTAGACACCCCAAAACTCTTTCATGATTCGATGTCTTCTATTTTTTCCCAAGCAGTTGGGGATCTTGAATGTCATTGAAGCCATGGAGCTGGATCCTGAACTTGTTTATCCCTTATATGTGTCTGCTTGCGTAGATTGGTACACTCTTATTTTTCTTTCCATTACTTCCAAAAAAGTTTTCTATTTTCTCATTTCAATGTTGTTTTGTTGTATTTACGAAGTGAAACAATGATTTGTTGTTTCTTTTAAAGAAAATGAAAATAAGAAAGGCTGATTTGTTGTGTGATGATTGTTCAATCAAGCCAAGATCCTGTTATGAGGAGAGGGGAAGAGCTTCTGAAGAAGAAGGCTTCTGGTGCTAATTTAGATGACCCAAACTTGATAAACAGATTGTTTTTACTCTTTAATGGTATGTAATGCAGATTTATGTCACTATTTTCTTCTTTTGAAGTGAATACAATTGCATTTTCAACAACAAAAATAAAATGTTGATTTGTATTATTTTAATAGTATGCTTTATGCGTATTTGACTAACTACTAAAAATTAGTTGTTAGCAAGAGTTGGTTATAGTAGAAGCTTTTCTGAGCGTGAATGGAACAGTGGATATTAGATCCCATACTTCACACCTTGTTCTTTTGTATAGTTCGAGATGTTACATAGGATTTTTGGAAGGCTATAGTCAATAGAATGTATCACTTGTAGTCTTTTTTTTTTTTTTGGTTCTTAACTTACTATATTTCTATCTTTTTTGTTCTGTGGGAGGGGGTGAGGCAACGCATAATATAAATACTGCATATTGAAATTACATTCCATTGCATTAGTTTGAAATATCCACCTTGTTATGTTTAATTTGTAGACTAAGTTTGAAGCTTATTTCCTTTCTGATGGATGCTTCTTTTTTTTTTTTCATGATAATGTAATGTATTGTCCTTTTTTATTGCTGTCTTTTTCTCATCTTATAGACATATGGAACACCTTTAGTTGATATTATTCAAAGTCTAAGCCTACGGTAATCACTAATCACAAGGAAACAAGACATCATTGTTCAGTTTACAAACTTGATTAAAGTAGGCTCTCTTACATTAAATCCTCTAGTACAACAATTTCTCTCATTTGTTTATGTAGAAGAGGTTGCTTGATGTTGACTGTTACATATAGTTACTGTTCATGTCTATAGAAGACATTGGTCAGACAAACAGTTACACTGATATGTTGTTGCATACTTTATGCAGGAACTTTGGCAGCTGAAAATGTTCCTCAAGAATCCAAAGTCAGTCCTGGAAATGTTGCTCTGAAGACCAAATTGATGTCTATTTTCTGCAGATCTATTGCAGCTGCAAATCGTTTCCCAGCAACCTTGCAGTGCATATTTGGGTGTATATATGGTAAGCTGAATTTTTGTTTGGTGGTTGGTTTCCTGATATATTATTTTTCAATAATGTGTTTCATTTAACTCTTTTAAGGAGTTGGGCCTTCCAGGTGCAAGCAAATTGATTCCTGTTGGCCATTGTATTCCTTTGGAGTCCGCATTAGATCCCAAACAAAATACAGTTAATTTGTATTGTGGTCCTTGCTAACGATGCAGTTTCTCTCACAAACGCATTTTTTTCACTCACTCTTTTTTCGGTAAATGGTGGTTAGTGATAAGTTCATTTAGCATAAGTAAGTATGGAGTTCATAAAATAAAAGGGGGTTGCAACTGATGCACATCTGAATTATAATAGATAGCATCAAAAAAATAAAGAAAAAAGGAAGAAGAAAGAGGAACAAAGAAACAAAAAGTTAAGCATCAAAAGCGGTTAATTCGTCACTTTCTGTCTTAGTTGGGAAGCATGAAGTACTTATATGATTGTTGTAACCTGTTTTTTGCTTCATTTTACTCTTGAACTTTTGGTTTGTTCAATGTGAAGGTCAGCTTTCAAACCATTCACATGCCATTGGTTCCTATTAATTAATGTTTTATTGTTCCTATTGCTAGAGAATGGTAGCTTTCACTCATTAGCTAGAGTTGATATAAAATATAGTGATGCTCAGTGTCCTTTTGTCAGTGATATGCAGAATTGAAGTTGATAAGTAGATTATTTAAGAACTAATGGTGAAAATACTATTAGCAGGTTGTTTGAAGTGCTTCCGTGCTTGAGATATTGATGATGACTATATTTTCTATTAGTTTTGCTTTTGTTTTTTTTATTTTTTTATTGCTATTATATTTTTCTTCTATTGGGGAATGTATGGATGGTTTATAGGGATAAAAGAAAACTTTGATGATACTTTTTTCTATTCTTTTAATTATATTGTATCTCTACTTTGACATGTAAATTTGAATTTTATTTTATTAATAAATTTATACTAATTTCCTGTGCTAATTTATTCTTTTTCCTGTTTAACCTCTGGAATATGATAGGAACTGGTACCACCTTAAGGTTGAAGCAGCTGGGAATGGAATTCACTGTCTGGGTTTTCAAACATGTAAGAACATTATGTTTTGTTTTGGGTTCTATTTACATCTTTGGAGGACTTTACTCTAAGGGTTGAGAGCTGCAAGCATATTGCTTTTGCTAGATCAAAAACCTACAGCCACTGCCACATGAATTTCTGGACTTATCCTGTACAATCACTCCAGTCGTAATAAGTCTGCTAGAATTTGAAGAATTTTTAGCTAGAGTTGAAGAAAATTAAAATATAAAGGTCATGTGACATCTTTGAAACCTGTATTAAGACTTGTGTGATATTTTTTTGTCCACAAATGTTCCAACCGGTAATGGCTTACAATAATTCTGGGACGATGCTTGCAATGCTTCCTGAACAGTAGTCCTAGGAAGATGGTTAATTTTTGTTTAATGGGTGTTAACTATCTCACCCTTGCACTTTCTACTCAAGATTCGTGCTCCTTGTGCTTTCAAGCCCTTTAAATTTCTATGTGCCATTTGCATTTGGAAGCTATCTTCTGAAATAAATTGATGTTTTAAGTTTGTAATTTTTTGGGTTTTATTTCTTTCTAATAGTGTCACATGTTTGGGTTTTATTTCTTTCTCGGTAGTAACCTTTCATGTAGAGTTTTGGAGAAGTTGCCTTGCCTAATTGGAGCACCAAGATCATTGGTTGTGTGCTGGAGAGATTGTTGATACCAATTGGCTGTGCTATTTATCTTCTTACTAATGTTATTTTTATCTTTATTCTTGCCTAAATTGCGAATTATTTTTCTTGGTAGCATCCTCTCTATGTTTTAACGCACTTTCAACTTTATGCCAACCTTTTGTCAGTAAAGAAATTTTTAATTGAGATTTGTGAATTGCATGTAAAGTATTCCACAATTTGATATTTTATTATTTTCAGGCAAAACTTGATCAGCTGAAGCTTATGGGTCCTGTAATATTGAATGCAATTCTGAAATTGCTTGATGGTTATTCGTATTCAGACTCAGGTTGGCTATGTAGTTGACTTCGTTTGAGCTTCTTTCGTACATCTCGATTTGGGTAAGGTCAGTTATATTTTGGCCCCAATTGATCTAATTTTGTTTGTTCATGCAGATGCTATCAGTAGGGAGACAAAAAGTTTTTCTTTTCAGGCAATTGGATTGCTTGCTCAGCGTGTACCTCAGCTTTTCAGGTGTTTTTTTCTGTTTCTTCTACTTTGTGCTGGTTCCATATCCTTTTATCTAATTAAATAATGTAATTGCTATTTCCTCTATCTTAGGGACAAGATTGAAATGGCGGTTCGCCTTTTTGATGCATTGAAGGTGGAGGGCCCGTCTCTTCGCCTTGTCATACAAGAGGCAACTACTTCACTTGCTGCTGCATATAAGGTAATGTTGTTTTGCTCATCTTGTAAAAGATGTCTTCCTCAGTTTTTTTTTTTTAATTTTATTATTATTATTTTATTTTTATTTTTATTTTTTGTAGAAATTTAGTCATAAGGTTTAGTTGTTCACTGTGCTGTATAAAACCTATTACAAGAAGTTATTAGTGGTTACTGACACAATCAAGTGCAAGTTCAGAACCCAATCAATTTGGCTGTGGTCAAGTTAGGATTCATATTTTTGAGTTTAATTGTTGCTAGTTTAATTTGTCTATATTCATCAAAATCCAAATTGATCAAGATATACCTGATGGATTTATAGACAAACCTCCATAAGGAGAGACCGAAAAGGCATTTGATAGATGTGCAGACATAGTTTTCTGCAACTGCCCAGTAGTTAAATATAGCGTGGGGATTGGATGGTGTTGCTCATCTGTGGATGGTGCCACCAGATAAGCATCAACCATCCACATATCTAAGTTTGTAAATCCAAGAAAATACAGCTCTGATGCCAGGAAAGTAAAGAGGTTATAGATAGCAAAAAGAGATAAAGAGAGAGAAGCAACCAATTACACAAAGTGTGTTTTACTATATAAAATGCTGAGGAGAGGGTTTATGTTATTGCTAAACACCTATAATAAAGGAAAGTTTTGATCACACATACTTAGCCTAGAATCAAGGGTTCAGTATAATCACATATTATTGAATCAAGTGTTATAGTTGAGTACCAAATACAAAGAAATCTTCTTACATTGAAATTTTGTCTCAAACACCATTTCTGGAACATAGACCAAGCAAACTAGCCAATTTTTCCAATAACTGCTTCTTATCCTTTGGTCTATATGGGTAGTGGACCCTTGTAAGCCACCAATCTACCCCATAATTCTTATAGAAACAAACAAACGAAAAGAAAAATTCCGGAAAGAATATTCCACTATTCTCACTTTAACATCCTTTGTCACTACAATATCTCCTAATCTTCTACTAAAGGCAACAAACCAATGCTTTAAATCTTAACCCCTGTAAACCTTCTATTTTTTCCTATCGAATTCTTCTTTTTAGTGCCCGTTTGGTACGTGGTTTCTCTATTGGTTAAAAGAGCTTTTGAAGTTTTAAAAATCTTATACTCTGTCTCTCCTTTTTTTGTTTGTTTTAACTAGGAAAATAGCTTATGGAGGATTAAAAAATTTGTTTTACATCTACTCGGAGAATCTCAAAATTTGGGCTTCTTTTCTTTTTAGAGCTCTTTTTTTTTAAATGGTTAAATTGTCCAAAATACTTTTGTTTTATTTTATAGATTTCAACTCACCCTCTTATAACATAACCCTAGAAAACTTATCTTTAAGGTAGTTACTCAATCTTTATTAAAATTTGCGATTGACAACTGAACAACCGACAACTTTTTGTTATAAGCTTATAAAAACTTTACGCATATAAAGCTCTAGTTATATAAGTTGTACTTGAAGAAGCCATATCATTAGTTTCTTGGAGAATATCTTCAAACTTATATTTGCAAACACTAAACTTATTAATATTTCTTTTCACCTTGTGGTCAATTACTCTCTGAAATGAAAAGCTAAACTTATTAATATTTCTTTTCACCTTGTGGTCAATTACTCTCTGAAATGAAAAGCTATCTTACATGATTGCTCTTCTTGCTTCTGATGTGAAGTTAGAAGTGGGTAATGAAGGATATTTTTCTTACAGGATGATGTATGGATCGGGCATTCTTTTTGGTCCTCCTTATTTCCTTGTCATTTATAGATTTCTTGCTGTTAGAATCATGTTAAAAGGATGATGCATGCTTACAAACTTTTCACCATGCACCCTCACCACCGCCAAAGATCAAAATATTCTTCAATGTGTTGTTTTAGTTACTTCGGAAATGGAAACACTTTGAAACACAGTGATCAAGATGAGAACTTAAAAATTCTTGTAGACTTTTGATGTATAAAATAAATGCTTGTTAGCTCAATCTCTTCATGGTTAGCTAGTCATATGTGATGTAAAATGGTGGATGTTGGTTCCCCTGAATGCCACCCTTTTTTTTTTTTGGGCGTAAAAAACATATTATCATTATTTATTCATTGTTTCTTGAGTTCCTATTTTGGCACAAGACCTTGGTACCCTCAAAGTCACCATAGTATGACATATGACATCTCAAGTATCATTTCAGTGATGTCCAAGCAATATAACTGATTATTTAATTATTTTTGCTGTTTTGCCTTGTTTGATGATGTCCTTGACGTTGGTTCAATATTTGAGCATCAGGGAGCAAAACCAGCAGTATTGATTGACTTGGAAAAACTTCTGCTGGACAATTTTCATGCGGTATTGAACTTGTACTCTATATAAACTTTGTTTAACTGTTGCTTCATCCTTTTTTGTTGCTTGAAAATTTGAATAGGATTTTATGATTCAATTCCTGTTTCTCAAAATTTTGCTACTTCATGATGCAAAATGAATGTTTTGCTGCTGACCAGGAACAAAGTGAAGTACGGTTCTGCGTTGTTAGATGGGCGACAACATTATTTGATTTGCAGCATTGCCCCAGTCGATTTATTTGTATGCTTGGAGCAGCAGATCCTAAGCTGGATATAAGGTAATCAAATTTCATTTTGTATTATGGTGGAAAACTATGCTTTTGTCAACAAAAGCTTCTACGTACAAGATTATCATGTATTTATTGTATGCTTCGTTATACATTGATGTGCCATTGATGTTAGTAAAATCTTGTAAATAGTGGAGCCTTTTTTTGTTTTTTGAGCTGTAAGAAACAAAAAATTGTATTGATTGCATGGGGGTTCCAAAAAAAAGGCAAACAAGTAATAAAAAAAAACTTGGATCAGTTTGGGAAAAAACAACTGGGATGTGTAGAAGATCATACTGGCCAACTCAATACTAGTGTCTATTAGAACCAAAGCTTTCTTAGAAACAACTATCCAAGATAGGAAGCCAAAATATACAATATTGACTCTATAACAAAATCCAGAGAACAAATTGCCTTGAAATTTCTTAATTGTTAGATGTTTTCAGAGAAGATACACAATGAACTTTATCCCACAGGAAGTAAACATCTTCTTCAACTGCAACTTCAAATATGCAGTTGTTTCTTTCTTCCAGATAATCCAAGACATAAGCAAAATTGCTGACTTTCATATAAGTTTGCTTTTTCTTAATAACCTAAGGCATGTAAATTTTCCAAATTAAAGAGCCACGTGAAGTTGGGCTAGCATATAAAATTTTAGCAACACAAAGTAATTTGTTTCAGAAAAGCATAGTTCAGTACAGGAAGAGGTGATCAATCTTTTCCTCATTTTCTTTTCTTCCGCACATGAGACACCATGAAAGAGAGAGAGCCACGTATTATGGATCAACCTTTAAGTAATTTCTTCTAGCCTCGAATATTTAGTGAAATAAAAATCTGAATTTTTGAGGGAACCTTGGGGGTGTTTGGTATTGTTTTCATTATTTGTTCTATGATTTGAGAAAAAAAAAATTTGTTTAGTTAACATTTTTGTTGAAAATGATTAAGTGAAAATGAAAGTATCATTAACTTGTAATGTGGTAATTTATTGATCTGAAAAAGAAAAAAATCCTTACATTCGTGGATCACTTTACAGCATCTTAGTTTTAAGCTCTCTATTTAGGTGCAACTTCAGAATTTGCTTTCCAGTTATGGCATTTTTTTTTCCTCCTCAAACCATTATTAGAATCTAATTCTCCCTCATCTGTTTTCTCCTGAAGGGAAATGGCACTTGAAGGCCTGTTTCCTATCAAAGAAGAAGGGAGAATAATCAATCAAAATCTTGATATTAAATTCCCAAAACTTGGTAGCATGTTAGAATATGTTCTTAAGCAACAGCCCAAGTTCATTGATTCAACTGAAATGAGGGATCAGAAGCTTCTTTTTCCATCAAAAATGTACGTGGCATTGATCAAATTTTTGTTGAAGTGCTTGGAGTTGGAGTTGGAGCAAAATAAAGGTTCAGAAAAATCGCCGGAATTTTTGTCTTCTGTGGAAACATTTTGTCTACTGCTAGAACATGCTATGGCAATTGAGGGGTCTGTTGAGTTGCATGCCACTGCTTCCAAGGCATTGATTACAATTGGATCTCGTCTTCCAGAGGTTGGTTTCTACCCATTTTGCACTTGTCTTCACTTTCTCAATTTGTCTCTGCTTGTAGGATAGTTCTTTCTGACACATTCTTGTTGATTTTAGATGATTGCATCACACTATGCCCAAAGAGTTTCATGGCTCAAACAATTACTGAGTCATGTGGACTTGGATACTCGTGAATCTGTAGCACGCTTACTTGGCATAGCTTCATCTGCTCTTCCCTCCACTGCATCGACTGCTCTCATTTGTGAACTAGTTTCCACAATTAGTGAAACACAAAAGTTAAGGTTTGTGGTCTCTCCTCAAAAGAAATTCTAAATATGCAGTTGTGAGTTTCTAATTCAGTTTTGTTTTCTATTGTGTGATATAATTGGATGTTTTCTGATTTGAGGTTTGATTTAACGTATAATTCAGGTTTGAGGCCCAGCATGGAGTACTATGTTCCATAGGATATGTCACTGCTGAGTCTGTGTCTAGAATGCCTGCTGTAAGTTTTATAATTTTGTAGTCACCTGTCAACTATGGATAAGCAGTTTTGCATCGCATTATCTCTCTCCCTTTCTTCCTTTGTCTTATTTTACAAAGTCAAAGCAGTAGAAGTTTGAAATGGTGGAGAAACTGATGTGCAAGATTTTTATCAAGTATTTGACACCAGGACATAATAAGACTCTGGTTCTTCTTAAAGGTTTTAGTTCACTACAGGTTCATGCGAACTGTTACAAATGACTCCACTACTTCACCAGTTTAATTAGTTTCTCTTTTCATTTTCCTGATTATAATTTGGGTAATAATAAATCGGCTAGGAAATGATTTTAGATTGTCCTATCATCTTTGTAGTAGTGTATAAGGTTCCACAGAATATTGCCTTGTCATATTTGCAATGAATATTAGCTGCTCATTTAAAAGTTTGACCACTTATTTGCTTTTGTTATGAAAAGCAATTTTTTTCTATTTGATGTCTATGAGAGTGCATTTCCACTCTCCTTTTGACTGTGACATTGTTTCTTATAGATCCCAGAGACATTGGTTCAGAGTTCACTTAAATGCCTTGTTGATGTGGTTAACTCTGATACTGCAACATTAGCCTCTGTTGCCATGCAAGCATTAGGTCATATTGGGCTGCGTGTGCCATTACCTCTACTAGTTAATAGTTCTGATTCAGGTGAGCTTGTTATGCATATGCTAGTGTCACTGATTGCCTAAATGCTGTTTTCATTTTATGTGCACCCGGAATGGATGAGTTTCATCTGCATACCTGAAACTGTAGTTGGCATTCTGGAAACTTTACAAGAAAAGTTGAGCAAGTTACTCTCTGGTGATGATACTAAAGCGATTCAGAAAATAGTCATCTCCCTTGGACATATCTGTGCAAAGGAAACAACATCTTCACACCTAAATATTGCCCTCAATTTGATTTTCAGCCTTTGCCGATCAAAGGTGGGTGGGTAAAAATATCTCATTTTATAGTTTAAGGTACATGTTATTTTCATCAGATTGCTCATAACTCATAAAGAAAATAATTAGCAAGGTGGTTTAATTGGTCAAGTTGGCATATTCTTCTAATGTTTGCAGTTTTGCATTTTTACAGGTTGAGGATATCCTTTTTGCTGCTGGGGAGGCTCTATCATTTCTGTGGGGCACTGTTCCAGTGACTGCTGATGTGATTCTTAAAACTAACTATACTTCACTTTCCATGTCTTCAAACTTTCTTATGGGAGACATGAACTTATCATGGTCAAATTATAGCTCTGATGGGAAAAGTGAAGCTGATGAAGCTTGTCGTGTCAAGGTCAGAGATGCAATTTCTATAAAGCTTTTTGATGATCTGTTATACAGTAGTAGAAAAGAAGAGCGCTGTGCTGGAGCTGTTTGGCTACTATCGCTAACAATGTATTGTGGCCATCATCCAACCATCCAACAAAAGCTTCCAGACATTCAGGTTTGCTATTAATTTACAAGTCTTAATATCTACTTTTCATTTTATGCTCATCTAATATCTTTGTGAGTTGACGCAATTTTAAAGTCACCATCGCTAATCTTCTATGAAAACTTTCTTCTTGTTAGCCTAAACCATAGCTCTGCAAGTGGAAACTTTTCAAAATTATATGCGTTCTTGAGATGTTTTAAATGTTGAATATTCTGTGAGCACTCAAATCTTTTTTGGAGTTTCTTTTGAGTAATCAACACCTTCTATTGCTAATTCTCCTATTCCTTGACAATGTTCTTGCTGTGGACATTCGGTGTTAGTTCAACAATTTTCAAATGAGTGCAGGAGGCTTTTTCTCACTTACTTGGCGAGCAGAATGAACTTACACAGGAGCTGGCATCCCAAGGCATGAGTATTGTTTACGAACTTGGTGATGAATCAATGAAGAGAAACCTAGTGAATGCACTTGTAACTACTTTGACTGGTTCAGGGAAGAGGAAAAGAGCTGTCAAGGTAAACATGTTTTTGTCGTTCATTTTAGCCCTACCTAATGGCTCAAACTCTTGGGTCAAATGGTAACATAACATATCAAAGCCTGTTGGACCGAGAGGTCTTTTGTTTGATCCCCTCTTTGTTAATTAATTAAAATTATATTACATTTTGTTTGTGTTTACTGTTAAGTTTATAGTGGTTGTGTTTAGTTCACGTGCAATCCACATAACGGAGTGCAAGAGCTTGAGTACTGTTATTGAGCTCTTACCTAATAACTTAAACTTTTGGGTCAAGCGGTAATATAAAATCCATTCTCTTCTTTTTTAACATTTGCCTTTAATTCGGCTGATTTTTATGATAGCTGGTTGAAGACTCTGAAGTGTTCCAAGAAGGTGCTATTGGTGAAGGTCTAAATGGAGGGAAACTTAGTACTTATAAGGAGCTTTGCAATCTGGCAAATGAGATGGGACAACCTGACCTGATCTATAAATTTATGGACCTGGCTAATTATCAAGCTTCTCTAAACTCCAAAAGGGGTGCTGCTTTTGGGTTTTCTAGGATAGCCAAGCAAGCAGGGGATGCTCTTCAGCCACACCTTCGTTCATTGATTCCAAGGCTTGTCCGGTATCAATATGATCCTGATAAAAATGTGCAAGTAAGAGAAAAAAAAATTTTCATTTGGCTCCTTGACTATATAGCTGGTGGCAGTTTTTTTCTTCCAGCTTTCAGTATGTATTTTATATCTTTTCCTATTGTTAGAGTGTAAATAGGAAATAATTTTAAGTTATTTCCTATTTTTACTCTAAACCTAAGAAATGCCAAATGCAATTGCACTTTCTTCGTTATTTTGCTCCTGTGCCTGTTAAAATCTCATTGCTTTCTGTTGTCGTGATGTTTATAGGATGCGATGGCACACATTTGGAAGTCACTAGTGGCAGACCCCAAGAGAACTATAGATGAGCATTTGGACCTCATTTTTGATGATTTGTTAGTACAAAGTGGATCTAGGCTTTGGCGTTCCCGTGAGGCTTCAGCTCTTGCTCTTGCCGATATTATCCAAGGACGAAAATTTGATCAGGTTGTGAGATTTTTTTGTCCTTCCTTTCTTTTGTTGTCACTGCAATCTAAATTTTGTAAGCGAGCACCCTACAGTTTGGCCAGACATCAAGGACGCCTGTCTAGTTTGAAAAATATCTATCACCTCCCCTTGACTTAACAGCTCCTTGTTAATTTTAATGTTTCAGGGCTATAATTGCAATTTCGCAAAAGACAAAACATAAAAGCATTATGCAAAATCATTGTTCTCTCTATGTTCCCTCTCTCCTCCATCTTTGGAATGCACTTGGAGTTTTTGATTTTAGGAGAAATATGAATGAGAGAAATTCAAGAGCTCTTATCTCTCGACTTTGTTGGACAATGTTTCTCTAAATGAGGTGACAAAGGATTGGCTGGGGAGGATTTTAACTACGTATGGGATAAAGTTCATTTGCTAGCTTCTGTTTGGGAATCAGTGACAAAGGAATTTGGAGACGGTCCTTACAAATTTAAATATCATTAATTTGATATTTTGAGATTGTATAGCCAGATTATTTTGTTAGTCTTTTGGCATTGAGAGTAGATAGCTTTCTTTTATATAGAATTTGGCTGATCCTGATTTTTGTGAATATTCTCTTCCCTTTCGTAAATCCCATACTGTTTTCAATATAATTCAAGTTTAAGTTTCTTATCAAAAGATTTGTTGTATTCTTGTCATATAGGTAGGGAAGCATTTGAGAAAAATATGGACGACAGCATTTCGTGCCATGGATGACATAAAGGAGACTGTTCGAACTGCTGGTGATAGGTTATGCCGTGCTGTAACATCTTTAACAATACGGCTCTGTGATGTCACACTTACTGAAACATCATACACCAGCCAAACAATGGATATTGTTCTGCCTTTCCTGCTTGTGGAAGGTATATTGAGTAAAGTGGACAGCATTTGCAAGGCTTCAATTGGAGTTGTTATGAAGCTTGTAAAGGTTAGCTATATCTTGTATTGTTATTTCACTAGATTTGGAAAAGTTTGTTTCTAGCATGTTAACTTCTTAGTTTATTCGCCAACAAGACCCGCTCTTGAATTTTTGGTTTAGCGATATGGTTTTAACCTTTTCTAGTGTTCAGAATAATATACACATATGGAATACATTTATATCATGGGTTTCATATTCACTATTGCACTGGTTAAGCATTCACGTCTGCGTATGAACATTATGACGTGTTCACCCTGTTAGGCTCTCTTGTAGTTTGTTTACAGGATATCAGTTATTTGTTAACCTTATTTTTTTTTATTGTGGGCAATGTTAGATTTACTTATTTGTAGGTTTAAATGAATAGTGGATTTTATTGTTTTTAATTGACTGTTCCAGGGTGCAGGGATTGCAATTCGCCCACACTTACCTGATTTAGTTTCTTGCATGCTGGAAAGTTTGTCAAGCCTTGAAGACCAAGGGCTGAATTACGTTGAGGTTTGATACAATTTTTTGTTTCTTTTTATTGTCTTACAAATTAGTCGAGGTTTACAGGAATTTTGTGATACTTAAGCATCTTAAAAAAATGAGTACATACTTATCTTGTTCATTTTTCTGCATATGAACTTTTTCTCCTCTAGTTGCATGCAGCAAATGCTGGAATACAAACAGAGAAGCTTGAAAATTTGAGGATTTCAATAGCAAAAGGCTCTCCCATGTGGGATACTCTTGATCTCTGCATAAATGTTATAGATACTGACTCATTAGATCAGTTAGTTCCTCGTCTTTCTCGTTTGGTTCGCTCTGGTGTTGGCCTCAACACAAGGTGGGTAAATATATGGATTTCATTATAATTTGGCAATTTACGAGTAATCAGATAAATATGTAGCCTTAGTTAATTTCTCTCTTTTGATGTCATGGAGATTAGAAGATGTAAGTTTCTAAGGAAGATCCATACATCTCTTTTTAATCTAATCTCGTCCATTACAAATCAGATTGATCTGTTGACTAGTTTGAGCTACACATGTAGTGCATTTTTGGTTCAGCACTGGGCTGAGCCACCTCACAGCCAAACCCAATCATATTACAATGGATTTGACAAGGAGCATGTGGTGGCAACTGCTCACTTACACTGAAATCTCCCCAGATATTTGGGCCAACTTAAATTACTTGCAATTTGTCTTCCGGATGTTTATTGTTTTACCTCGTGTGAATTTCTTTATGGTTTTTAACTGAAACTTTTGAATGTTATCAGATTTTTCTTTAAAGAAAAGAGTTACTTTTTTTGTCTCAGCCTCCCTCGGTCCCTCTCTCTCTGTAGCTTACTCACACAAACACATGGTTGTTAGTTTTCTGTCTCATTGCTTTTCCATTTATATTGCTTGTTTAACATAAACTGAAAAACATGTAACATCAGATATCACTCTACTTTTGGGTCTTTATATTAGGACATTCAGTTAATTAAATGCAATTTGTCATCCTAGAGATTTGGTTTTTGAATACTTTCAATCTATTAGAAAAGATGCATAAAATTCGTGACCATAAAAAACAGGCCAGTTTTTGCACCATCTACAGGAAAGTCCTCTCCCCTGATATGTTTTTCCTGATTCTGAGGCCATGTGAGCTTGAAAACCCTTCAAAGGAACAATTCCATTCTCTTCTACCATCCAGTTGCAGATATTTTTCCTAGTAGCCTATTCCTTTATCATCGAATCTATGTACCTTTGTCCACTTCCAGTCGCGAGGACTAAGACACAATAGCAGGGTTTTTCTGTTTGCTGAGAAGTCTTAAACACAAACAAAACACCAGACTTCTTTTGTCCAGGACACAGTCTAAGTAGTAACATTTGCTGTAATCTTTTCCTATTATACATGGCTTGCAACTGTAAAGTAGTATAGCATCATGGTAATCACAATAAAGATATCAAGTAATGTTAGATCAAGGTTTCTGCATTATCTCCAATGATCAGGCTTACAGAGCTTTGAAGAATTTGTGTCCTAGTTATGTGAACAACGGGCAAAAGTAGCCAACCATTATTGAGCTGACTTTAAGGTTGATATTCACTGTTGCAGGGTTGGTGTTGCCAGCTTTATCAGTTTATTGGTCCAAAAGGTTGGTATGGATATAAAGCCATATACAAGCACACTGTTGAGGCTGCTGTTTCCCGTTGTGAAAGAGGAGAAAAGTGCTGCCGCAAAACGTGCTTTCGCAAGCACTTGTGCTGCAGTTCTGAAGTATGCAGCTCCATCTCAGGCCCTAAAGTTGATTGAAGAAACTTCTGCTTTACATAATGATGACAAGAATTCTCAAATTTCATGTGCAATTCTACTGAAGAGATATTCATCCATGGCCTCTGACGTTTTAAGCAGATATCATGCAGTGATTGTTCCAGTTATATTTATTTCAAGGTTTGGATATTGTTCCAGTTATATTTATTTCAGGGTTTGGATTACATCTGCTCCTAGGTTAATTTAAGAAATTACTTATCTTCTGACCCTTACATGCCATACAATATATCATGAGGTGGGTACTCTAATATTGACCTGATATATACCATCTGTTTCGAAGAGAATGATGAAGAATAAATGCATACATGAACCCATAATCTAAACACTTGAAATTATGTAGATAATTGAATATCTGATTTGGTAGAAAATATAGTTCAAAGTTATAATTTTAGCATTTTCCTTGCATCTCTTAAGAAACTTGAAATTTCTTAATTCACTGTTAAATAGAATCCAATTAACCAAATTTTGTCTTGAACCCCGCTTGCATTGCTTTTAGCTCATTTTGGACAATGTGGTCAAGAAAAGCATAGTATACAAGTAGCCATTTCATCTTCAGTGTTGTTGGTCTATAGCTACCTACTTGTTATTGAGCTATCACCAGAGTGGTATATACTGATTGGTATATGATAATTCTTGAACTATACCATATATTATGGTGCATTAATCACTCATCGGATTGAATCTCAACTGTTGATGCGGTGTTAGATTAACGGTCTAAAAACAGTGTAATAATCTGTGTATGTGTGAATCATTTAGTTGGTGAGGTTTGCTCATGTTATGGTAAGCAGCACTACAGCCTGATGCTGCATTGTTAAATCCAGCACTTTCCATTAACAAGGTAGTGTATAATGGCACCACAGGCATTCATATATACAAGAGTAGGTTCGTCGTAGATTTTATAAAATTTGAGAGGAAGCATCTGAATTTTTTGAGAGGATTTATGATGCGTGTGTACTGATGTGGTTTGAAGAATATCTTGGGAACTCCCTGCAAGAGAGGTCTGTTTTAGATTTTACATAACTTTAGAGAAAGCATCTGATGATGTTACAAGAGGTTTATGATGATTATTAGAATTTCAAGGGAGACTTTCAAAGAATTCAGACACCAGTGGGGACTGCCTCTTGTTTAGCAGAACGTGAGCAAAGATTAATAGAACTTTCCCATAGTTTTTTTATGTTCTGAGGTATATACCAGCATATGGACTGAAATTTCCCTGAAGATGAAATTACTGGTTCAGATTCTCAAAATATGAGTAGTAAGAGTTGATTTACTAGGGCCACAAGATTAAAATTCCATTCGTAACATCTACCAGCTTCTCTTTAGGAAAATTTTCAGGATCATCTTCTACTCGTTAAATAGTACTAATGGATGTTGTGATAGGTACCAGAAATAATTTGCATAGCAGTGGTAGGGGCATGTGTATCATGGATGAGCCAGATAATAAATCCTAACCGTAGAGGAACTCTTGCTGGCTGATCTTGTTACACCATTTTCTTTTTCCTGTTCTACCTCTCTCTCTCTCTCTCTCTCTCTCTGTGTTTGTGTCTGTGTCCTTGTTCTATTCTGTAGTAGTGACTTTTCATGTAAATGGAATTAAAATCTTAATGGTGTTTTGTACTTGTGCAGTTCTATCATTTAAGATCTATACTATAGCCAATGTTATTGAGCTATTGCTTGACCTCAAAGCTTAAGCTATTAGTTAAGGCCCAACAATAGCATTTAAGCTATAACACTCCTTACCTGCAAGTGCACATGAACCAAATACTACTACCACAAACTGAATGAGCAGAAACATGACTTTTTACAGCCTAACTAATTAAGGGATTTAAACACATAACCATGTGGTTAAACTTGCTCTCATATCATGTCAACCATGTGACCCAAAAACTTTGAGTTATTAAGCAAGGCTCCAACTTTGATATTAAAGATCTAACAAATGTACACAATATAATATGAGCTATGGTTTTTTTCTTTTCTGTCATTGTAACTGATATATTAAATTTATCTTCTATTTGTTATTGTTTCCTGTATATCCCTGGGAAACCAGTTTTAGTTTTGACTATTCTCTTAGAATTTGGAAAGTAACTTCAATCAAGAGCAAATTTTGGATGTCATATTGGACTTTTTCTGTCTATTTTCTATCAGTATTTTGTGTATTCTGGGACTACTGAAATTACAAATTCCCTGTTTGCCAGTCCATTCATTCTCTTTTACATAATCACCATCTTTACTCTTTCCTAGAATACAATAGCTGTTAACAGCTCAAATTTCTCAATAATACTCCCCGATCATGTTTCATCTAATATACAATCAACACTGCTTAAAAATCTTTGTTGATGATTTTCCCTGAATTTATTCTTCAGAGCTCCAAATTCTCAGAAAAATGACTCGCGCATCAGTTCTCATCAAATAATTCATTAGTACTCTTACATACCTCTGATGATCAGAAAAATTATACATTGATCTGCCATGTATTTATATATAAAAATGAAAGTTATGTTGATTTCTTCATAGATTTGAGGATGACAAGTATGTTTCTGATCTCTTTGAGGAGTTGTGGGAAGAAAATACCAGTGGTGACAGGGTCACCCTTCATTTGTATTTGGCAGAAATTGTTTCTCTGATTTGTGAGACCATCGCATCATCATCATGGGCTAGAAAACGAAAGGTAAGGATAGTGCTTAATTTTCTCTTAGACCTTCATTTTAATTTTACTACAGTTTGATTATTTGGTCCTTGTACCCTATCCATTTTGTATGATGTTTGTTTGTTTTTTGCTTGCACCGAACAGTCAGCCAAGGCAATTTGCAAGCTTGGGGAAATTTTGGGTGAATCCCTGTCTTCTTATCATCATGTTCTCCTTGAATCAATTATGAAGGAAGTTCCTGGTCGTTTATGGGAGGTAGGAAGAGCTCTTTGTGAGCTCTGATAGTACTCACTTTTCCCTTACTTTTAACATAAGACACAACATTTCATGGTAGTCATTTCCTTATATTAATGTGTCTATCTATCTCTTCTGGATCATCTCTTGATATGATGGTATTATCGTAGTTGGTGTTGTAGCATTAGATGCCTCTTCTTATAATGTTAAATGTATCAGGGAAAAGATGCGCTTTTAGATGCAATTGGTTCTATTTCTACTTCTTGCCATAAAGCTATCTCGACCGAAGATCCTGCCAAACCCTTTGCTATTTTGGATATGGTATCTTCTGCATGCAAAAAAAAGGTCAAGAACTATCGTGAAGCAGCTTTCTCCTGTCTTGAACAGGTAACTATTAAATGGTTCTTACTATCTTTAGTCTGAAATTATTGAGCTGTGAGACTATGTTTTCTTCTGCAGTTGTTCTTGTCAGACCATGTTTAACACTAGAGAAAGTCCACAGAAGTTGTGGTTGCTCTCTTTCAGTTCTTAGAAGTCTAGTTTGTCTTTGTATACGGGGAAACTTTTTGCTAGTTCTTCAGTTACTATAACTCTAGGGTTTGCTTTGTTTGTGGTCTTGGAATATGGTGTCAGAGTGACTGCCGTTCATCTACCTATTTTATCTCCAATATTAAAGTTCAGTAAAATATTTCTCTTGTTTCTTCTTTGTTATTGAAGATGATTCCTTACTTGTTACATGTTGTCAGGTTATAAAAGCCTATGGTGATCCAAAGTTCTTCAATATCATTTTCCCCATGTTATTCGACATGTGCACTTCTGCTGTTCTTAATAGATCTGGGCAAGCACCTTTGGCAAGTGATGGTTCCAAAAAAGGTTGGCACATAACCAAGTTGTTGACTAAGATGCTAGGATTTTTGTGTTGTGTGTGTTGGTTGGGGGGGTGGGGTATGGACGCATTCGTTCTACTGGCAGTAGAATACATTCCACTTGAAATTCTGTTTTAGTTACCACATCAAAGTTCTGTCATTTCCTTGAGGATGCATGCATGCAAGAGAGAGATTAAACTTCGACTGTGGCATCAGTTCTTCCGTCAAGGTTCTGTCATTTCCTTGTGAGGGGGAGGGAGGGAGGTATAAACAGATATGGGAAGCCTGATAATAGATAGTAGAGTCGATTTAGCTAAGTTTCCAACTTGACCATGATATATGTTTACTTTGTACATGCCATTCAATTTAGTAGCACCTGAACATAAACTAACTTTCAATTTTAGTTGCTACATAGAAGTGTTCTGTCATTTTCCTAACATTGAGAGTGAACAAAATGTTACTTTCTTACTCAGCTGAGTGAGTGGAGTGATTAAATTTTGATGAGGTTTGTGAGAGAAATTTTTCCCCTGATACATATATCTGAAAAGTAGTAATTACTGTGACATTAGTACTTCATTTGATGCAATTCAGACTCTAAGCTTCTTCCTATTGGAAGAAATGAGACATGTTCTGTTTTTGTGTCATTTAATTTATGATATCTCTTAAAGCTTTCGATAATTCATGATTGAATTCTCAGTGATGGCACCCTAAGCCTTATTTTCAGGTCTAAATTCATTGCGGTTTCTATGTATAATGACGTGAGTTGCCCAATCACAACACCATTTTCTTTTTGTTGTGGTTACTTTTTACCTCCTCCATTCCTTTTCCTTTGTGCTCCCTGTTTTTCTCCTTTTATTCATCCTATAATGGAGTTAATAAAAACTTAAAGCATGCATCTGTTCACTGTCAGCTCTTCTTGTTTGTAGCTATTCCATACCAGTGAAAAATGCCATTACTTTGTTGTTTCCATGCTACCCTCTTTTGCTCGCATTGAATTATTATGCAATATCCAAACTGGACATCAATGCTTTACAATTTGTATTGGTATTCTGACTGTCCACTTACATTTACCCAGACTCAGACGACGGAAGCATTTCTGCCCCACTTGACAAAGTTCTGGACTGCGTGACATCTAGCATTCAGGTGGCACATGTAAATGATATTCTTGAACAGCAAAAGAATTTGGTGCAGGTGTACTTGATTTCCTTGTCACCTGGATTTTCATGGACAGGTATTTTCTATTTCCCATTCTCTTTCTCAAGGCATTTTTACAATTTTAGAACGTCAATTACACTTTCATGTGCAGTCAAAATGTCCGCATTTTCATCGATTAAGGAACTTTGCTCGAGGCTTTTGAAAATGTTGAATGACTCAGGGGAAACCTCTCCACAAGATGGCCTAAGTTCTCTAATTCAGGAGGTAATCAAAGCCTTTATCATTCATTTTTTAATTTACTTTTGAAGTGCAAGTCCGGCCTAACATTTATTTTTTCAATCAGCTGTTCCACTCTCTGTCTCCTAAGGCAGTAGAATGTATAAGCACTGTAAAGATTGCCCAGGTATGACATTTTATATTTCTACTTTCTTTTTTTTAATTAGTTAATCAGTGCAATTTCATTTTCTCTCTGGCCAAATCATCATCTGGGCATCAGGGTAACATGTGAGTGTCATAAAAGTAGAAAGGTACTAAAGCAGATCTTGTGTGGATACGTAATATTTCCCCTCGGCATCACGTAACTTTTGAAAAATGAGAATGTTAGACAAACCTTTTTTTTTTTCCATTTCATGTTGATTGTACCTCATTGTGGTTGAATTCTAAAGTGAGGACTGGAAAAGGATCCACTGTTTTCTGCAATCTCCTTGCCAAACTATTTTTTATGCCAGTTTTGGTCTTTGTACAAAATGAAATGGGCAATCATTCCAATTTGTTTCAGCTGCCAATCTGTTTACTTTTTTGTTGGGATTACATTCTGTCCTTATCCAGGTTCACATTACTGCTTCCGAGTGTCTTCTGGAAATCTCCAAGCTCTACGGCCAAATTCCACCCACTCGTTCTATAGATGCCAGGTTCAAGGATGAGCTTCTTCATCATTATGAAGTGGAAAAAAATGAGGCAGCCAAATCATTGCTAAAGAAATGTATCGATATCCTTGAAAACCTGGAACTAGAGAAAGTCCAAGCAACCTGAATGTTGTATGTCAGTCAGCAAGAAGCTTGCTGCAGTACCTACATGTAACTCTGATATCTTATTGATGCAGAAACTAGCTGATATAGAATTTGATATGGCTAGGAAAATGGCTTAAAAGGATAATGTAACTTAAAAATGTACATTTCTCGTGTTTGGATTTTTGTTGCATACAATGTTTGGTGATGCTGGCTGACTCCCAATTTTAGTATCAAATATGTATACAATGACAATCTATTCTTGAGCTACTTTCTTGAGCTTTTTGTGCTGAAAAGAATTCTTTTTTAATTTAAATTTTATTATCTCTAATTGTAGATATTATTGATCAATTAGATATTAAATAATACAGTGAACTATTGTAAAAAAAATATTACAATAATATTTAATATAGTATGATCAATCAAAAGTAGCAATTAATCCCAACTCGTAATAAAAAGGTTTGGTGGATTACATAGCTCAAATATAATAAGAATAGTGGATAGTCAAATTAATGGCAGTGCCACATACATAAAATTTTATATAAAGTTACTCATAGAAATAGAGGTAATATATGTTATATTTTTATAAAAAAAACAAAAATAAATTATATAAAAAAATAATAATAATATAATTTTATCAAATTGGTTTACATCTAATAGTTTATATAATAAATACTGTTATATAATAAAATGATTAATAATGAGCCCAGAAGATGTTGAAGAAGAGGGGGGGGGGGGGGGGTGTGGGGAGGTTTAATTGTTGGGAGGGGAGTGTTTTCTAGTGAAATGGAAAACGCTGAAAACAAAACATAGTAAAAGCTAGTAGTGCAAGTGGAAAATTACCTTATTTATTGGGCGAGAGAGAGAGAGAATATAGAAGATGAAAATTGTTCTTGTGCTATTTTTCCATGGTATTGTTGTATCCATGTTTTTCCTGAAAATATGAAAATCAAACAGAGTGATACAACAATACCATGTTTTTCCTGAAAATACCTCGCACCAAACAGAGTGATACAACAATACCACAAACACAAATTGCTAGAAATTCCGAAAATTAATTTACAGAGAATAATATGAAAATCCCAAAAACCCTACTATGGCATGCAAAATCACACTTCAAGAAAAGAAGCATTGAGAACCCAAACGAAATATTCAAATCAGAGTTTAAGGAAAAAAGAAAACAAACAGAGAAAACCACATTATACGACATATTGCAATTAGAATCAGTCCCACTAACAGAAAAAAAACAGACTGATATGCAGAAATTAAAAATTAAAAAAATAATTGAATTCAAACCAGTAATTACAGAAAAATGAGCAATTCCCGTATGTAAGAGCAAGAGGGAGAGTAAATTACCGTGCGTGTATATATATATATATATCTATATATATATATATATAAGAAAAGACTAAATAAATGAGACAAAAAAATTATTAAAAAGAAAAAAAACCTTGGTTGTTTTCTCAGGAAGTAAGATTCCGGAGTTGGTTTTGGAAGGAGGAATTATTTTTTCAACCAAAATGCGATTGAATGATAGAATTAATCTCTTTGCCATTTCTTTCGACAGCAGAATTACTAGAATTTTCTACTTCGCTTTGTCCTGTTGTTTCAAACAGACACAGTCAAAGTGCTCAATTACAGCACAAGACTTAGCAGTGTTTAACAAGGATTTATGACTGGCTGAAATTACGAGATTTTGTCAATGGCATCTTGCCGTTCATTTTTTTACCTTTTTGTATTATTATTTTTAATTTTTTTAATATAATTTAAATTTTTTATTATATATTTTAAGTATTATTTATTATTTATTTTATAAATTTTAATATTTTTATTTTTAAATTTTTATAAAAATTATTTTAATTTTATAATTAATTTTTTTTAAATATAACAGGATTTAACCACACGTGTGTATACACACACATAAAATATTGCTCTATTTTTAATATTAATTAAATTAATTTTTAATATAAAATAAGTATTACAACCCTAGCAAGCTAGCAACATTTCAAGTGGGGAAGGCAAAAGTCGGGTCGAGTTTCACCGCACTTAATAAAACCCGACCCGAACTTGTTTGTACGTTTCCTGCAGCTTGTAAAAAAAAAAACAAAGTCTGAATTTTTATATTACCAACATCTGTTCTTTTTCATTGCATTCGATTTTTTTTTTATAATTTGCTTCTGCATTAAAAAAATGAGATTTAAAATTGTCTCAAAATTACTATTTAAATATAATAAAATAAAATAAACCTAAAATTAATTAAAAGACCAATAAAAATTTTTAGGCAAATCATATAAAATTCCAACTAATTTCCTGGGGGGGGATAGATGGTAGAGACTTCATTTTCCATGTCAAAAGATTTTAATTACAGTGCTGTAGCTTCACAACAAACTTCACTCTATGCTGCAAAACTGCTTGAGCTCCAACACTCCCATGGGACAAAGTAGGTGAGGAGAAAGTTTATTTTCTTCTGCGGAATCGGTCTTATTGTTTCTTGCTTCTGGATGAAATCTTCTTCCATTTCATTGAGGAAACTGTTTTCCTCTGGTCCAAGAGAAAAGAGCCCCACTAATTCGCTTGGTGGAAAGCTTTGAAACAATCATATAAACGAAGATTTTATTTGTCTGCTTATCTATTATGCAAAGGATTTGAACCAGTGTGTATTTTCCTCTTGTCTTCACTGAAACCAGCAAGATCACCATCTTCGTCTCTGTGATCTCCTCTGAAGCTGCCAACATGAATTTCAGCAGGAGTGCTACTCAACTGAGAATGAGAAGCAGCAGCTGCAGGGCCAATAACTTTGAAGCTTCCATATCTAGCATTAGCAAACCTTTTTGCAGAAGAAGTTGAAGAACCTAACAGTAACAGCACCAGAAAAAGAAGGAAAAACAAACGACGACCCATATGCTTAAATTCATTCTGAAGATCCAATTCCAAACCATGCATGGAATCTTTCTCAGCAAAAACCAACAAAAAAAAAAAAACCCTTAAAGGGAAACAACAACAAACAACTTTTCTCTATAGATCTGGTCTAAAAGCGCCTCTTCACTAAAGCTGAAATAAAAAAATAAAAAATAAAAAAATGTGCAGCATCGGCAACAGATTGGTTAAAAATAAAATACTGAAGATCATACAGCGAAGAGAAACAAAATCTGTGTACTTTTTGTTTTTCTCTCTGTCTATCATGAATCCTTTTGTTTTTTAAAAATATTTTCTGACCGGGTGACCTCGGAATATGAGCTCTGACAATCAACGAGTGATAAGAATCAACAAGCAAGCATAGTGTTCGGTGCCTGAATGGAAATTAAATTGATTTGCAGAAGATGTTTGGAGGTACAGAGAATACAGATAATAAACCAGCAAAATAGAAAGGGAGAGAGCATGCTTTTCTCTGTTGGAATTCTTAGGTATATGCTTTCATGCATTTATGATCTTTGTCTACTTCAATCTTGGGGTAATTAGGCTTCAATATATTTATATTAATTAAGTTGTGCTGCTAGTTTAATTTGTTGTAGTGTCTTTTGCAAGAAGTTTTAGTTCTTTGTACTCATGACAGTCAGCAAAAAGTGCCTTATAGCTTCTACGTGTGCCCACTTGAGAAATTGCAAATCCCACTACCATTCGACAAAAGGAGAAAACAAAAGTTGGTTTTAAGCGTGGAAGCACTTTCGCACTTTTAGAATGCATCAATGGTATAAGAGTACTCTTTAGTATTGTAAAAGAGTGCTTTTCCCCAAAGTGCTTTTGGGCATTTAAAAGAAGAGTAGTAATTGAAATGTATGTTTCTATTGCATAATACCATCTATAATCCTGTGATTATCAACTAGTTTTGATAAATAATCCTTTTTGGGGATTGTATTAAAAAAAAAATTAAAGTATAAATTCTGCTCATACAAAGTTAAAGAGTAATTTAATTATAAACATAAAATATTTAAAATACTAAAAATTAGTTTATATAATAATCGTGTTAAATAATTTTGTTTGACTTTGTCGTTTTTAATTATTTTAAATTTTTAGATACATACTACCATGCATGACAATAATTTATTAAATTGGTGAATTCAAAATATTAGAATTATCAATTTTCTTTTATTATATAAATACTTAAATTAGTTTATTTGACGATTTAATTTACTCGAATAATACTAAATATTCTAAAAATATATCACAAATAATAGAGTATTCATTTGTAAATAGTTAAATATATAATAATTATTTTTAAAAATTATAAAAATATATTGTTCTATAAATAAATATTAATTCACTTATCACGTTATTTGAGATGTATTTTTATAATAAAATTTTAAAAAATTTAGTATTACTTACTTTGCTTGTATTTACTAATTTAATCTCAATTTGCTTTTGTTTAATTAAAAAAAAATTCAATTCAAAAGCAGTCAAATGGAGTGATTTAAAAAAAAAAAAAGGGGGGGGGGGGGGGGGAAAGAAACCATGATGTTTGCCTTCATCACTTTAATTATAAGAACACAACAAAGCCAAAACATGCATGAAAGTCATGACTAATTGATTAAATTTAATTAGCACCCTCTAAAATGCACCCAAAGTTCTGAAAATTTTGGCAATGTGTATGATGTAATTCAAAATTTCAGAATTCTTACAGAGTTCAATTCTGAGTTTTGTATATTCCTTTTCAGTTGAAGACGTGCCAACTAGTTTTATTGATGATGAAGTGGCAGTAGCTCATTGGTATTGAGCTGTATTAGTTGATTTTAGTTGTTAGTTGTAACGTAAATAGAAGCATGAGAAGAAACTGGGTTTTAGAAAGGAAGAAAAAAAAATAGAGAGTGAGAGGAGGAAAAATAGAGAAAAGAAAGAACAAGTAAGTTTGAAAGGTAGTCAAGTTCAGTTGTTTCTTGTAATTTCTTTTAGTTGAATAAAGAATTCAAGTCTTATTTTTCTAGGAATCATCTTTTTGTTCTTGTGCTGCATTTCTTGTTTTTGGTTTATTGTTTGTTGATTAAAATCACTGTATTGAGACAAGCAGTTAAGGATTTTCAGCTGCTGGTAATTGAAGAACAACTCTCATGCACACCAAGTGTTTATAAAATTGATTCTCCTAGGTTGTGATCAATTAAAATTGCAACACAATGTCTATGCAAAAATCCCCACTTCAATTTTCCTTCACCACTGCTTTAATTCACGTCTTCCATGGCTTTTATCATTTCTATCTTACCATACTTAGGAAGCACTTTTTGCAAGTTCTCCGTATATATTGTTTGCCACTAGTAGACATACGGGTTGTAAAGTTTTCTCCTTTTTGTTTTAGGAATGCTTGTAACTATTATATTGTAAACTTTGAAATTATAATAAATAAAATATATAAATTATGTTCGATAATTATATATATACACACACACACATTTACTTAAATTTATTTATAAAACTAAAAACTATTTAATAAAATTTTTTTATTTTTCAACTACCATTCGACATCTTATTTATTGGATCCAACAACAATAATTATTACTTAAAAATTCATAATTTTTTTAATCTCAAATGCATTTTTAA
Source organism: Swietenia macrophylla (assembly GCA_032401905.1). Lineage (NCBI taxonomy): Eukaryota > Viridiplantae > Streptophyta > Magnoliopsida > Sapindales > Meliaceae > Swietenia > Swietenia macrophylla. Next base: position 9,420,714 of record CP135566.1, read on the forward strand.
TAAAATTTTATTTTATATAATAATTAAAATTAATATATAATAATATTTAATTAAAAATGATTAATTTCCGTCTTATTAATGATTTAGATGGTATTTTTTTTTTCTATTTTTTTATCGTATTTCTTGTAAAATCATCTTAATGTCATGCATTAGATACTCATCTCTTGGAAATTTTTGCCATCCCCTACTCTTTGACAATGTTTTTGGAGTGAAAGCAAACACCTATGAGATTGCTAAACGTACAACATTGACCCACATGAAGTAGCACCAAATTAGAAAGATGTCGATATCATCATTGACATTGAGGCACCGAAAATATAAATTGGTAGGCAGGCAGGCTTTCAGGGTTAGGGTTAGATCTCTTTCTTTTCCAGGTCAAAGTGATGACGATGTTGTACAATCATTAGGGAATCTCAACTACTCCGCTAGTCTCGAGACCAGATAGATGCTTTGCTGTTAGACGAAAGGCCAGGCTAAATGAATTGAGCCCTCTTGGGCTAAGGCACGTCAATTTAATAATAGGCCCAGCCCAGTTATCGGTCAAACCTTTTACGTGTTCTCTGTAAGTGGTGCTATATTTAAACTCTATTAATTTTTTTTTTCAAATTCTTTTCTTTTATTAATCATTTAAATAAGTGAGTACAAAAAATATTTAACAAAAAATAAAATACTTATAAATTTTTAAAAAATTTTGGAGGACTTGCAATAAAACCACTTTTTCGTGTATGAATTCGCTGAATTTATTTAAATAAATTTAATTTAAATAATTTAATATTTTATTATTTAAAGAAAAATCACTTGTATTTAATTATAAAAGGTTAAAAACAACTGAATAATTATCTAGGACGGTTAGTATTTTAATATAAAATTTTTTTTACAATATTTTAAAAAATAAATAAAATAAATGATATATTCCATCAATAAATAATACAATATTTAAAATATAATTTTTTAGATAAATTTTGAATATCTAGCCAACGTTCATCACCTTAAATTTACAGTTAGGTCCCTGAAATTACACCACCCCTCCATTTTACAGTGGATTTTGAATTTGATCTTGAAAGAGGAAAGAGGGAGCACGTGGTATGTCCTTATTGGAGAAAAACTTTACACTCTTTTTGGCCCCGTGTAATAAATAGTTCTAAGATAGTGTCCACAACGGAACCGATGTCTACGAATTGTTTAGGTTTTTGATGGGAACATTCCAGATTCGTCAACAAAACAATTGTATGTTGATGAACGCATTCATATATTCGAAAGTCACTAAAATCAGAACTTTCTGCAGATACCCATTTGCTCAAAATCGAAGAACTGCAATAGTTAGGGCTGCAAATGCATCAGACGCAGCCCAGCTTAAGCAAAACTGGCTGGATTCTCTCACTTTCCCTCCCCTTCACGACTTGACCCCAACACAAAGTAATGCGGAAGCCGAATGGGTTCTGGGTATCGACCCGGATCTTTCCGGTGCTTTAGCCGTCTTGAAAACCGACCAGAGTGGCTGCTCTGCCCAGGTAAAAGAAGTTACCGATTTTTTTTTTTGTTTGGTTTATTGTGATGCGGACCAGACGTGGTCCAGGTATCTACCACTTCGTTGGATAATGGTAGGAACCTTTACATGTCTGGGAAAGAAAAATAGAGGTGTTCATCGTTGCTTGATAATCAGCATTTCAATGATTAGACAAGCTACATCTGGACTCCACATTCCATTCATTTTTTGTTCGTGAAAATTTTATATTAAATAGTGGGAATATTGTCATAAAGGCAACCGTTGAGTTATTATTGCATGTTTCTGGTTTGCTTTCAGAGTTAGTTATTAATTATAGATATTTAGACTTTTTAGTTGGTATTAGCCGTCGACAAATTCGGCATGGAAATTTAGTAGATTTATTGAAATAATTGATAACGGAATTTCCTGTTTGCACCCATTTGTTTTATAATAATCTTTATGAATGCAATAGTATGGTTTAGTTCATAAAAAGCTTCACTCTTTTTTTCCAAAAAAATTAAGAATCTGTAACATTATTATGTGGAAGGAAATTTATGTGTTATCAGTAACTTTGATGATGCACGTATGCTTATCTTATTTGTTTGTTTAATGCAATGTAAAGCTGATTAACTGAAGCTCCCAATATGAAGTTTGCTGTTGAATGAAACTGAGTAGAGAATATACTTATTGATGACTTATCATGCTTCAAATCTGCCTTTTTCTTTTTTGTGTTATTAGTTCTTTATATCTTTCAGTTCTTTTACTATTTTCTCCAAGGGGAATGTTGGATTCTTTGAAGCTCGTGAATTATGTTTAGTTTATGCAGGAGGTCTTTTATCACTTGAGATGTCTTTCGAGACTTTTTTTTTTCCCCCTATTGCATGTACCATCATTTGTTTTGTGAGACAATATTTGATTTTTTAAGTGTGATGATACAGGTATTTGATTCTCCTCACTTGCCCGTGCTAGTTGGTAAAAGAGTTCGAAAGCGTTTAGACACCAAGTCTATTGTTCTGTTGCTTCGCAGCTTAGATGCTCCTATTGGTATGACATGAGAATGTCTCTAGCATTCTCTCTTTTTCCTTTCCTTTCTACCTCTCAAGTCTTTTTCTCTTTTTTCGTTTTTTTTAAGAGTGTATCTATGATAGTTCAGTGTCCAACCTTTTTTTTTAAACTCATGCATTTATTTTTTAGCAAACTTATATTTCCTACATTTCAGATGCTAACAATAATATATATAGTACAACATGGTAATCAAGATAATTTTTTGGATAGACCTTGTATTCTCTCAGACACTTTCTCACTGCATACTGGTCTACGTTGGTCACAACAAGTTGTAGAACATCATCTAAATGACCACCTTATTTATCATTTGAAATTCCAGATTAAGCTTGGATGATACTGTTTGTTTACTTTGTCTTTCTTTAATCAATTACTGAATTTAAATCCATTATAGTACTTTACAGATGGTGAGTTTTTTTCTGGTAATTGATTTCCTTTTTCACAGTCTTTAGTTTCTAACATCAAGATTATGTATGCATGATATATGTTCTAATTTCATTCCTTAACTTCCATTCATGCTTGAACTTACATGACTGCTATTATTCTTATTTCAGGAACAACTGCATACATAGAGCAGTCAATCCCTTATCCACAGGACGGGAAACAGGTTTGTGTTATTCATGTTGGTGGAAAGACCGTTTTTACTGTATTTGGCATTAGATCATATAACGATGGTCGGTTATTTATAGCATTGAGAATATATGGATTCAAAGAAATCAAGATTATCTTATTAAAAAGTGTCCCATGTTATATCAGTCCATAGTCTCGGCTTTAGCATGCTTTTGCCTAAGGGCTTTCACCCGGCATTTCTCTGTTAACTGTCTTTCCTTGCAAATGGCAACTTGTAGTATGGTTTACAGACTCTTAACACATCTGTATTGAAACTTCTACTTTCTTTATTTGTATTGCATGGATGCCTATTCTGCCTTTTGAAGACAACCACCATATACAGTTTGATGTATCAGTTTGTAATCATTAAATGAAGGGTTGGTGGAGCGGAGGATTTGGGTATGGATTATGGATTGGGATATTAGTTGCCTCTGGATTTTCTGTAGTTCCAATCCCGTCTTTAATGTGGAAGAATGGGTATGAACTCTCCGGAGGCACCTCTGCAAAGGTTTGTATCTACATTCGTATTGTATTTAGGTTTATAAACTTTCCTTCCATTCATAATTGATGGATTGTTTTGCAGGATGATAGTAGGAGAGTTGCAGCCTCATTATTTCCATCTTTGAGTTCCCAACTGAAAAGAAAAAAGGATCATGGTACTTGTTCCTTCCCTTTGACTATGCATTGCTGATCATGTGTTCAGATTATTATATTTTTTAATTAGCATGAGAACTCAGGCATGTTGTGAAATTCAAACCACCTTTGGATGCCATCTGTCTCGTTTCTTTTAATTAGCGAACAATTTTACCTGGTAGGTTACATTATGGAAACAAAAGCAAGCTATACAAAAGATCAAGTGAGCAAATAATAAACAATAACATTGCTGTAATGGTTGTCTATTTGATGAGAGTTTGGTAAATGAGGTGCATATGATCTATGGTGCATCCTATTATTATCATATTTGACCATCTTTGCTCGCTGCCTTTTGTAGCCATAATATATTAACTGAAAAGGAGCGAAAGTGCCACTGTCAAGACTTCAAAGCTGGCATTTGGATTGGTTTGTGTATGATTTGATTCCAATTTATGTAGTGTCATGAATATAAAGAAGCTTCTATGTGGGCTTGAAATTGGCACTTTCACTGCTACTATGTAACCCTTAAATTTGTAGGTGAGGAATTGTAATCAACCGAGTAGGGGCTGGAATCGGCCCTCATAGAAAACTTAACTTAAAATGGGGTGCTTCATCCTCAATAATATACAGCCAGCATAACTAAGCTGCCACGGCAGCATGTTACAATGATCATCTTAAACAATAGAATCCAATTGTTACAATGATCAGAAGGCTAGGAGATTTGACCAGAAATTTGAGGATGATATGCTCATAATCTTACTAATTTTGTCGTTGTTAAAGTTTTGTTCTTGATTAGATTTTATTCATGCTCATTTTTAGTTATTAAAAAATTGCAGGAAGGGCTGAGGCTCTGCTGATTGCTGCATATGGGAAGGGTCTTAAGTTAGACTCACCATACCTCTTGGAGGAGTTGGTTCCTCAAAACAATGAAGTTGTCTTGCAAGCACAATTTTGTCAAGACGATGGCAAGAAATGAGCCTCTTCACCTCGCAAACCTTTGATTTGTTCCTGGGTGTTAATCATCTGCGAGTATATGATGGAATGAATTACTGGATAGTAAGCAGCTGAGGGATGGAACCGTGTGGAGCGGATTTGTGAAGACGCGTGGACATGTGTAGATTGTTATTGCCATTCTTAGATAGTCGCACTGTACTGTTGTATAATTGGAGCTACTGTAGCACTAATTGATTCTTAGGGAAAAAAAGTGTAGATTACATGCTACTGCAGCAAACGTAGGAATTGTTGTAGGCATACCCGTGTCTTCAATGAAAATAGAGAGTAGTTCTCTTACACAATTTAACTTTGCAGCATCCTCTGTCTTCTTCTTCCTCATTCATTGCTGTTTACAATGCTGGATAGTGGGTATTAAATAATTTCTTCTACCCGAGAAGCCACTGTTATCTTCAGGTGTTTACCCCCAATTCTGAATTCCCAAATTGCCACAGGGTAGCTCTCTTTAAACATAAAAATTTCTGGCTGCACCATAACTAGATCCTGACTTTCTTGAAGGAAGATGGTAACGTAGTAACACTTAATATTTAAAAAATAGAGGATGGTAAAAGATAACAGTATCATGAACATCCCATCTCAGCTGCATGCGTATTGCAGATACAATGTGCATCCATTTCTCTTGCACTCAACAAGATTACCATCCTAAAATTTATAATTCAACTGTTGGGACTTTAAAGTAATAGTTATTTCAGGTTGGAATCATGAAAAATCATTACTTAAAATTGAGAACTGAGTTAAAATCCAATTGTTTACCCTTTAATCACTCAAGTATAAATGTGTAATTATCAAATATTTGTTATCCAGTAAAAGTGGAGGATATTTTCTGAACACTTCTCGTCGCCTCACAAACGTTATGCTCGAGAGAAAACAATTTCAAACGTACTTTAAAACTCGTATAGGAAATACAATAAAGTAATATGACACAACGTGCTAACATTAATCTGAGTTGTCACTGCCCTTGCGATCATCCCTATCAAAACACTTAAGCAAACCGTAAGTGACTCCCATGGCAATCCACCCTCCAACCATAACTCTCGTGGCTGATATCCTGACCGGCGAGCCACCGAGTTTAGATCCCAAACCCCCGAAAATAGCCAGTGCTATCGACGTAACAACTGCTATCACCACCATCCTAGCAATGGATCCATCAATAACAATCGCTGGCACCAGTGGGACAAATGAACCACATAAAAATGCCAAAGCTGAAGCAGCCGCAGCCTTGAATGGATTAGGCATCACTTTACCCTTCTCTCCATATTCTTCCTCCAAGTTCGAAGCATTCTCTGAAATCACTTTCATCGTAGGAGAACGTTGAGGAGAGAAAATAGTAGGCAACTTGGGGTTTGAAACCATGGCTGGCGACTTCTTTTTTGTCGCACAGTTGATATTTATTGCGAGTGTCTGCAGGCCATCAAGCTTGATTATATGATTTGTTTTTGAAGGGCAGCGTGCAGTGGAATTTGCTTTCTCGATATCTCGTTGGGTAGAAACAGAAACAAACTCCCCAACAGCCATGCTACACGCACCTGCAAGAGCTCCAGCTAGCCCAGAGAGTACCATGGATCGCTTATCTTCCTTTGCTGCACCTACACCGAGCATTAGTGATGTTGTCGAAAGCAACCCATCATTTGCTCCTAAAATCGCAGCTCGAATCCACTGACCTCGTTCAATTCTTTCATTCATTCGATATTCTTTCTCATCTATTTGCTTGACACAAGATTCAAGTGTATTCTCAGATGAGGCCATGAAAATTAAAGAGAGAATATAGTAACGCATAAGTGGAGTGTGGCTTCCGAAGTTAAGACACGCTCATGGCACGTGGACATATACGTATATAAATATAAAGGACAGTGCCGCTGATTCCATATATGTTTCCTACATGATTGGGAAATTCTTAGGATATAGAGATAAGATGCTTAGGTGGTGCCGTGAAAAGTTACGAACAGGGACAAACAGGAACGTTAATGTCTAAGTCTGAAGGTCCAAGGCATAGTCGTTTGTCATAGTCTCAATTCAGATGACTATCACCACGTCTGTTTTTCTCAGGTTGGATTCCTTTCCCATGTCCTTGATTGCTTCCCAAGATTCCTCTACCTGTATTTGTTTGTATCTCTTCTTGGTTTTACTGTGTCCAATTCAAGCAATTTAGAATATGTTTGTGATTGAGGAGCAGTGTTTTCTAATTCAAAGCGTCTGCACGATAAAATTATTAGCTGTCAAAATATGCGACAAGTATTAGCTATCGAGTAAAAGATGAGTCTAGTGCTTGCTAATTATGCTTGAACTGTTCTCTCTTCTTGAGACATTCTAAGTTCAATTTGCTTACAAACATAAAACTAGACGTGATCAAAACTGACAAATGGGCAATGGTTGGTTTGTATTTGAAAATATGCTGAGCATATGAAGACAAGCTAGCTGGACTTGGAATGGGTGGACAGCGTAGGAAGCACAACTATATAATGGCTGCGCTCAACGGAAATACCAATTAATCCGCTTTCAGGGAATTAAGAAATTAATCATTTGAAGGCTTCTTCGTATTGACGGCAGAACATTGCTCTGTTCAACTTTTTCACAGCACCGAGTGCATCAGAGTTGCTATGCAATCTCAGAAGGAAAAAATAGAACAAAACAAAACAAAAGAAGAAGAAGATAGAAGGGGAAGCAGGCAGGCATACCATTAAAAACAAAGAATACTGAGAGCGGAGAACGAAACATGCGCATGACAAATAATATGATGATTAAATAATTATTTCCTTCTTTTTGTAAGTAATATTCGAGTCAAGTCAATGAATAAGAGTGTATAGGACAGAACCTAATATTTTTGAACACCTCAAACACTGTTCAGATTTTGTCCTATAATGGCTTAAAGGTGAAAATTGAACTAGAAGGGTCTATTTTGAGTTCATTCCTTCAATGGAAAAATGTTGACCGTCCAATCTTCACCATTTGTTCCTCTTCAATAGCTCCTGATACAGCAAACGAATTATAATGGATAGTTCACTGGTCCTCTTATGTAAGGATCTGTCACTTATTTAAAATTCTGACAAAAAAATTTTGAACTTTTGATTCAATTCAATGGTAAATATGATTGATGAATTGACAATATTGTTATTTTAATTGAAGTAATACAAATTCCACCTCCATATATATGCATCTATTCGCTTATTTCTGTACCAAAGTGCATTACTGATTCTTATAGAAAAACCTGGCAAAACAGTCCCAATAACTCATCTGTAACTGATAACATTTTTCTTTTTCTATTTTTCAAATAGCACAAATTAATCAAACCTCCCTCTTACTTATCTTAAGATTCAAACCATGTAATTCTTATACCACCTCAAAAGATCTTACAGGGTTAAACCAATCAATATTGCCAATAACTGATTACAATAGTTACAGGTTTTAAAATTTAGGCCAAAAAGGACTAGCATTTCATAATGGAGGAGGTTTACTTGCTCAACGAAACTCTGCAATCTCAAACACTCTAGCAGTTTCATCAAGTGATACTGAAACAAGGAATTCCTGATTTGCAGTTACAGAGAGAGCCTGAATAGCATCAGAGTGCCCACTGAAAGTTCTCACACAAGCACCAGAGAGACTATCCCAGACTCGTACTTTCCCATCTACACAACCGGTAGCTAGATATCTAGATTTGCCAAGCCAAGTCAAGCAAGTCACTCCGTCCTGCCCACAGAAAATGAATCTCATTCAGTTAGGTCAAGGATAACCATCTTTAAATCCCATAAGTTTACTCAATCAAAATGAAACAACTGTGAGCAAACTGGTAACCGATTTCAAGGATGCAAATCTGAGTAGCATTCGTTTCAAGCAAAAAATAAAAATAAACCATAATACCTCATGATCACAAGTGTAGCGGGGTGATGAATGCTGCAGATCCCAGATAATAAGTTTCTGATCCATGCTTCCTGTTGCAGCCCAAGGGGCGCTGCCGTGGACAGGCCGTCAAAGCATAAAAAAGTTAAATCAATTCTAGGTACATCATAATCCTACATTTGTGCGTGCACATGCTCATGAAATTTTGTTGCCTTTAATGTGAAGACAGGATAAATCAATTGTAGGTATGTCACATAGAGGGCCTTGTTTCACTTGGGGGAAAAAAAAAAAGACTTTCTTATTTGATCTGAATTCAGTGAGTTGACAGTTGTAGGATGTGCTTTTGTCAGCCCAAGACACAACCATGTCAAATTTGAACGTGTGGAGGGGAGAGAGATTTGACGATGAATAAACATACCTCGGGGAGAAGCTAACACATTCAATTGAATCCGTATGAGAAACCAGAGAACTTACAACCTGTTCATCATCATAGAAAAGTCTAATCATAGTATTGATCAATAATTGAAAATAATCACATCCACCATAATCCATGTAGTTACATTGTTTATGCAAACACAAAAGTTATGCATGAATGTTAATTGACATAGTCTATGACTTATAAACAACAGAAAGAAAAGTAGTAAAATTCATGGTCCATTGACATTTTAGGACTTGTTTGCCACCAATCCACCAGCCATGTATGTATGGAAATCCTACGTTGAGAATCAGGAATCTCATGCAAGTGGAAGCATCTTGTCCCTTGGCTGTGGATCCATTCCAGGTCACTTCCAGTGCCCAAGACTGATGTCAAACATTATGGATATCCACCAACAAAAACAGCTTGCAGTGTTACGCTGAAAAGTAAATTCCCAGCAACTTGAAAATTGGCATGTAAGAGCTTCAGTCTTTGTTGCACAAGTTTAAATGCCATAAGCTAATTGACATAAACTCAATCAAGATCTCTTGCTTACTTTTGAAATCATTATCTGCCATCATAGTTTGAGAAGCTCTCAAGAATTGTGGCATTGCCAAAAAGTTGTTATGTAGGTTTCCCCCAGAGTACATTTTCTATGGTTTGTGATCCAAAGTGAGACTGTCATAAGAATGGGAGGGACTCCAATGATGACAATTGTAGGTAATGACAATTTTCAGAATATCAATAGAAGTTTCTTTTGAATTTTAAAATCAATGGGATTTACCTATAATTTAGTCAAACCTTCAGATGTCGGCGAAAATTATCTCTTAAAAATTTAAGTGCTTTTCATCTTCACTCACCATTATTGGAAGGTAGTGACTTGAATAATTTCTTATTTTTGGTATTGGTCTAGGACTTTAGAAGGGATTTAATTCTGGCAGGAGATCTCCCAGCATATTTTGCTAAGTGCATTCCTTTGTTTTCCACGTGGACAGTTTCTTACTTCCAGGTTAATAACCTTTTCTATATGCAAAACTATTATGCAGTTCATATAAAAGAAAAAAGAATGATCAACCACACAAGGCTTAAGAGAAACACTATGAAAGTAAAATTGTGAGACTTGAGTGACTTGAGGTACCCACCCCAGATGCAAACACATAAAATACAAATTGAATTCCGAATAATGACAATGAAAAAATAACTTGCAATAAACACAAGTGTATTACAAGTTTTTTTTTTTTTTTATGCAACACAAAGAGAGAGAGAAAACAAACCTTCCCAGTTGTTATGTTGGCCATGTGAACAGAACCATCCTTTGAACCAGTAAGGGTAAGGGTTGAATCAGCACTTATGGCCAAGCATGTCAGCCCCTCGGTATGATAAGGATGTCCTAATAGAAAAAGCATTGTTTAAAAAATAACCTAAGAAGACTTTTCATCCAGTATTTCACTTCTTAAATACAAAACACCAATCAATGACATGTTCAGATCAAAGTGAGCTGACATGCAATGCCTTCAAAATGGAAATGACATGTCCCAACAAGGATCACCCTTTCTGAACTTGATATTTATGTAACCATCCATTAGCACCAAAAAACAAATACAAAACTCCATGAGCAACCCAGTCAATCCTCTCGTAACATAAAAGATGTGAGATTCTTAAGTGTATTCCAAATTATACAGAAGAGCCCCCTCAACTTTCTGTATCACATGAATATAATATCCCAGATGGAATTTATAATCTTCAAAATGAAATTGAACTTCAACAACTAATGTATATAAGTTCATGGTTTTGTAAATATGATGAGAATAGGACAAATTCGCATTTGTTTCACCTAGAACCAAATCCAACTTCTTGAAACTTGTACATTTTCAACCCCTTTTAGTCACCTTGCACATAATACCAAAATTTCCATTTTCTAAACAAAGATCAGTCAAGATAAGATCATAATTCAGAGATGTGTTAAATTGTAATGATGATCATATTCTAGAGACAAAGAGATCCATTGGTAACTCTCCCAATCATGTAATTTTCTATTAGTCATGACACAGGCCAGATAAATGCACCAAAACAGAACAATAAAGCTAAAAAAGATGAAGAAAATAAGAAGGAAAACATAAAGCCCCTTGTCCGCGGGTTCAGCTGCATATTTGCATTTAACAAATAGAATAATGGGGCAAATAGAAATCAAGAAAAGAAAAGCTAAATGTGTGTGATTTGGATGGTGATACAGTGAATCTAACTTTTGGAAGACATTAAATAGAAATCAAGAAAAGAAAAGAGGCCAAGCTTTCACATAACTTCCTAATCTGACTTCAAAGATAATGTGCCAGAAGTTTTACTGTTTCCACTTTCCACAAGTAAATTTCTCAGGTATTGAGGAGGTAAACATCCACCATAAATTTAATTCAAAGTTGTAATTTTCAAACAAGCTTCCTTCTTTGAATTTAGGAAACATTTAAAATTAAAAACTAAAACCTAACTTGATACCTCTTATGACATGAATACTTTCCCCACTTTTTGGATTCCATATCCTCAAAGTCGCGTCATCAGATCCAGTGCAAATTGTTTTACCTTAAGCACCAACAGATGAAAAATAAATAAATAAATAAATTCACAAACTAAAATAAATAGAACACATAACAACAAGAGAGTAGAGCCTTAAAGAACCAAATTAGAAAAGGGACGAGAATTATTATTACCATCAGGGGTAAAATCACCACAAGTCACACTATTAGCGTGGCCAGAAAACATATTAAGGTAGGCACCTCTGTCAGCATTCCACATCCAAACAGTGGAATTATCTGAACCAGCCAATACCACATGTCCCCTTGGATGCCAACTGACCCACTGAAAAATCACAAAATTAATACTTAATTTACAAGACATAACAGTATCACATAAAACCTTATAATCTTACCTCAATGCCCCCAGCAGGTCCTTCAAGTGAACATTTCAGATTTCCAGACAATGCATCCCAGATTTGAACAAGTCCATCAAAGCCTCCCGATGCAAGCAGCTTGCCATCTGAACTAAAGGACAAACTAGACACAGAATCTTTATGACCTGCATAGCAATTGACATGGACGTTCAGATAAAAGATAAATAATAAAGGAAAAAGATACACGTGCTTACGTTACCATTTTAGCAACCAGTAAAATATATAGACACCATAATATGCAGCTGTTATAAATTTTATATGTACCTTGGATTTCAGAAGCCCAATCTCCTTGATTGATCCTCCAAAGAAACCCCTTGTCATCTCCACCTCCAGTTGACACTAATCTAGCATCTGTGGGGCTGCATGCAACACTATAAACTTCACCTGTGTGGACAAAGGGAAAAAAAATTCTTAGCAAATTTTTCTCGCTAGTAACATATCAGGCGGCATATATTGTAGTTTTGAAGCTATATTGAATGCTATCACCAAAATGAAAAGAATATAGGGCTTTAGAAATAGAGAACGAAGCTCAAATTTGATATTGTACTTTCATTCACACTATATTATCATATTATTAACATTCAATGAATTTGTTCAAGAAAAGCTTGTCGACTATTGTACATATCAGCTTTTTGTAAAAGCGAAATAACAGGTTATCAAAAGTTGAAAATTGAAACATGCATAAATAAATAAGCAGGAAGCTTTCTTACCAGTGTGACCAGTGAATATGTGAATTGAATCATCAGGTTGCTCTGGAAACACAAAATATAGGCAAAAGAATTAATTGAACTATCTCAACTACGGACAATCAAACAATCTTAGTTCGTTTTGTGAAAACGTTTAACTCATGAGAACCTAAGAGTAATTGTTCATACCAGAATTGTCAGCATCAGAACCTGCCTCATCATCATCCACATCAGGAAGATCTGCATCAACCAAATTAAAATTATGAGTATCGAGTATGCATAATCATAAGTTAAAAGAGAGAGATATAGGACCTTCATCGTCAACTGTGACTTCATGAATTATGTCAGATTCATCAAGGAAAACCTCGCCCTGGTCGTCTTCATCGTGTACTGAACCACTCATCTTACTTTTCTGTGAATTGAGCTTCCTGAAGAATGAAGGATAAGGTTTTTAAAGGATGTCAACTCAAGAAAAAGGGTCACTATTTTTTGTCCTTATTTTTTTTTTTAAAAAAAAAAATGGAACTCAAACGAGGAAAAGAAAAAGGAAAACCAAACAAACAAAGCCTATGAGCACGCAAGGAGAACTAAATAAATTCACAACAAAGACAAATTTTTCATGACCTTAAATGAACTAAACTTTCGAAATATTTCAGACGTCCATAACTCTCCACTACAAATCACACCAACATATTACTTTGTAATTTTTACTAAAAATTTATTCTTACCAAGCATATATTATGTCTGTGAGTGTGACAATTATATTTAACTTTGAAAAAATAGCAGAAAAAAGGTCTGCTAAACACTCATTTTTACATGCCAACTAGTTTTTATCATTCATCCACTCACTTATACTTGATAGCTAATGATTTCACCCTCCAGCAGCTGTAAATTAAAAGCTATAGCATGTGCGTTCACCGACAGCTAACCAATTGAAGCGGGTTTACTGACGGCTAACCAATTGATGTTCTTTCAGTCATTTTGTCAAATACTTTAAGTGCAGAAAATAATATGTGTAACTCCACAACATAAAATAATTTGTTTGTGTTTACACAGGAAAAAGAAAATGAAAAGAACGAAAGAAGTTTTTACCTTGGCAGACGGTGCGTGTAAACACAGTGACGGAGAGTTAGAAGCTGGATTGGTCTGAGCGAGTCGCGCGGAGGCCGGAGAGAGATTGCAAGAGGAAGAAGGCTCTTGCTGACACAGTAGCAAATAGAAGGACGGGATTGACGAGCAATTTGTATCAATTATGTCAAATAGGCTAAACTTTGGGGTTTTTCTGCAATGACCTAAAATTGATGTCCATTCATTGTTTTAGAATTAGACCTTTTTTTTATAATTTTAATCAAAAGCGTCAAATTTAGACAAACAAAATAAAAGAGAATGACAAGAAAGGGAAAAAAAATCAATCAAACAAACAAATTAAATAAATTTATAAAAAAAAAAACACAAGAAACACATATCAAAATGCAAATTTGTGTATAAATTTAATAAATTTATAAAATTTTCAAGATTAAAGATAAATTTCAATCTCTCTCAACGAATTTGATGAACAGCCAAATTCCCTCGACTTTTTTTTTTAAATAATTCGGGTATGATTTGATTTTAAACTATGCAGTTAATGACGTTGTAAAGTAGAACAAAACAGATGAAAAACTCTTGGATGACTAAATTTGTGTTTATCAAACACTTCTGCTAGTTTCACATCAATTACAAACAGGTCCAAGATGACAAATCAGTATCTGCTCTCTCATGTTTGTCAAGTCTTGTATCTTGATACTCTTCTGTCCCCGGTTGCAAGGACCACTGTGATTTGCAATGAGGCTGATGTATCTATTGATGTGTCACCTCAAAAATAACTCCTTCAAGATTTCCAACAACCGATCGTGTTCCGCTTATTTCCTTTATCAGCATTCCATGCCTAGTAGCTTCATAAATAACCATGGAGTCCATCCTGCGCACAAACAACAATACAATTGCAGAAAACAAAAAATTAGTGCACGAAAGAATTCGTTAATTGTCGGCCAATTGCAGGTAGATAGACTCTAAAACTGGATATTATCATTCATAAGATGTCTTCCACAAATTTCCAACAACGGCCGAGAACTCTGTATAGTGATAAGTCCTAAGCATAACAAGAGGAAGTAATAGTTACTGTCAATCCTTCAGTATTTCCATGAAATTGACATTTTATCAACAAATTTGTTACAAAGTCTCTACTATTATTAAATGGAAGAGAAAATTGGATTTTCACTTATAAAATAAAAGGCACCGGTTCCATAAAAGCAATATAAACGAAGAATAACCACAGAAAATATGGATCTATCTTTTTTTTTTTTCATCCTTTCAGTTAAATACTAGTTGATCAAAGTTCGAGGGACCATGTATAATTCCTCCAAATTTTCATTCATTTTGATTGAGGAATTGAACTGAAATTGAATCATTTAATCGACTTTAATTAGTTCAAAATTTGTATTTTAGAAGCTTAGAAATCAAAACAAATGTTTGGGAAAGGTAATCTGTTTAAATGCACAACAGGAATTTCCGGTATAAATCAATCAAAGCCAAAGAACTGCTATAATGATGAATGATTGCGATAATCCAAGATGAGCTAAACCACTAAAATGGTCAGATCTTTTGAGGTGGAAACAAAAAATTAAAACAAAGTCATGAATTGGTTACTTACATCTTGGCTCGGGATACATAGGCCAGAATGAATTTGCATTGTCCTCGTCCCTTGATGCAAAGGAACTGTTCTACAGTGTCAAAAAGTGGAGGAATGCTCGATTGTTGAAAGCTTAGACACCGTCAAGGAAGTTCTAAGTACCAACCAATAAAGCATCTAAAGGGGCATACCAATAGAGATTCAAACTTCTGATTCAAATATTTAGTGATCAATTTATGTAAAAGCATGTCTGCTCAACAATGTCATCACTCAGCAAATTATCAAGAGTATAGATATGAGAGATAATTTTGTATAGCATTTCTTGTATTTGTGCATAAATTTGGTATGGCATTTCTTGTATTTGTGCATATTGTCTGAAAAAACAAATGAAGTAATTAGTAGTAATTTGCAGTGTAGGATATAAATGTCAGCTCCAAGAATTAAATCAAATCCTCCAGAATATTTATGTAAAATTTGGTTGATTTGATCAGAATTTCCCCATTCTAGCTTCTCGACTGCTAATCCTGCATGGATGATGCAAGCAAAAGACATCTGTTTAAACAAACATTCTACTCCAAAGCAAGTTTATTTCCCTTACCAGCATTATTATTAGGAATTTCAGTCGATGTATGGAGCTCTATATTTCTCTTCAGGATCTGCAAATAGATGGATGCTATAGGAGAGTCAAAATATAAGATGATTACAGGTAAACCTACTAACTTAGTTAATCTTTTGACCTTGCCTTGAGCACTTCATCGTTATGGTCAGTTAGCACAACTTCATGGCAAAATCTGCCGCAGAGAATCCCAGTAATTCCTGTATAGGAGGGAGCAGCACTCTGTTATGCATCAGGGTCAAATATCAGATCTTATCATTAAGAGGCTATTGAAATTAATTGAACCATGCATAAAGCACCACTAGAAAAGAACTCATATAAAGGGCAGTCAGCCAAACATATACCGAAGGTGGGGATTTTCATGTGATATGATACACTGACAAATCCAAAGTGGATTCTGCAATTGAAGTAATTTATTTCCAACAACCAAACAAAAGCATGGGGTCAAATGCAACAACATATCAGAAAAGCAATTATAGAAAAATCATATTCCCAATTCTTACAATTGGGATCAATAAATAACCCAATCCAATAAAGTGTTCTTTACTTGTAAGTATGAATGGGGAAATGTCAATTCTTCCATTTATTTCTAAATTCTATATCAAAGTTGACAAAGTACTGCACAAAGAAATAATGATTGCTAATAATAGATGGATCAAGAAAAAAATGATTTCTAATGATAGACGGGCCTTTAGAATTTTATCTCTTGGTCTCACTATCTTACTAACAAATAAGACCCTCTCCAACCCCAAAAAAAAAATCAACATACAAAAAACATAACCTCCAACCCTTGAAACCTAAAATGATGTCGACTGAAAAATAGTGATGTTCAATGTATTTGTCTAGCGACAAGTAGAAAGGATCAGAGCATGAAAAGCGCATGAGGTAATGGTCTTCATTGTCAAAGATATACACTGTGAAGACACATTGATACCTCTCATCCCCAGCACTCTTTTCAATTTCCAACTTAAGTTTCTTCTTTTCCTTAAGTGTATGCGTGCAACATGTAATTTCAATATATTTGCATTAAAAATAACACATACATGATCCATATTTGTATTTGAATTTCAATATGTATGTATATATGCATGGCCATGAGAGACTGACAAGTGTTTTGATGCCTATCATCTGACTCCAGTAAATTATTTGGTTATGTCAGGTTCATTTAATAAAGTCACACCATTATGATCACCCTGCATTCCCAGGTTAACTGAACTAAAAGCTAGATGCCTTAACTTATTATTTTATCTTCAAAGTTTACAAGTCAGTCAATAACTAGACTTTCTTCCTCCCTTGAATGACCACTAACTGTAATAGTTTGGAATTTTATGATCCATAAGTAGTGAGGGCAAAAATATAATATCACGATATAATACTTACCAACACCAGAGCCTAATTCAATAATGGAAGATCCTCGGAGCAGCTCAGCATTTTTGGAGAGGTAATCATTCATAAGCATTGCACCAGGCCACACCAATTGTCCTGTCAAGTCAAAATCAGCTGTTCCACAGGCAGTTAGAGTGTTTCCCAATTTTATACCAATTATTATTGTGAGATCACCGCAAAATCCTCTTTCCTATCCAATAACTATATATTAATTGTAATTACCTTTCACTGGATAAAGGTAGCCCCAATGTTTACCCAAACCTTAGTGCGTATGGAACAAACAATGTGGAAATTATGGGGTTGCTCAAAGCACGGCATGATTTTCTACCATGAAACAAATGAGGGAACAAAGCTACAAAGTAAAATGACACTTATTAGTGCCCAACTACATCTTTTGCCCGTTACCATCCAGATATTTTATTTAAATTGCCTGAAGTGAGAATGAATGATATTGTTTTTCCTTCATCACAACTAATTCTCCCTCTTTTCTGCATAATTCCATGGGTTTTCAACACATAAACTTGTGCTTCTTTCGTGTCTTGATTTCCGTTCATTAGCCCAAGCATTATCAAGTATTGGCTTCAGAAGCAATAAATGAAAGAAAGATTGAAACTTATTCACACTTGCACAAGCCAGTACATCTGATTCAATGTACAGTACATTTACAACCATTGTGCTTCTATTTAACTTTGAAATCACATCAGCTAAACACAAGCCAATTTTCTGAGCAATTATATATACAAACGAACCACTCATTTATATTCGCCGCCGATGATTCTATCTTCCATACTATAGCAGTTACAAAAGAAAAGTCACAACTCCTCAATCCCAGAATAGCCTTAGCATTTCAAAACACAAGCTTATCTTTTAAAGAAAAGTAGGGATATAAATTCTACAAAAATGAACGATAAAAACTCACTGGAAGCAGATTGCAGGCAGAAAAGCTGAAGAACTTGAGACCCAAATGTGAATGTGGTGAGCTGATAACTGCAACGCAGTGAATCGTAAGATCATTACACAGTGTAAAAGAAAGAGAACAAAGCGAGATACAGTGAGTGACAAACTTACTTGTCATTGATGAAGAAAGATTCATCTAAGCACACTATTTCGTCTTCTTCCTCTTCTCTATTCATCTTCTTCTGAAAAGAAATTGAGCCCCAATTTTAAAAACCAATGTCGTTTTAACTGGTCACAGAACCCGGTTTTATGCCTGGTTGTCCCCGACGCTACCCAAATGTTAACCGGGAGAAAACCGGGGCTTTTTGCCTTTCGCCCGGTCCAGTGTTTGAAGGTATGTCACGGGCGGATATTTGTAAGTTGACGGATCCGTTTAATTATTTGAACCATAATCTAACTCCGTGACTTCATCTTCAGTCTTTAGATTTGTTTAGTTCATTATTCCGTTTAGAGTCGTTTTGCATTTCTTATTCCCTTACGAGGTTGAGTATCTTCCAAGCAGCGGCGGTATGTGCCTTCGGATTTCAAAAGACACAAAGTAAATGATAATTATTTGGTCTTGGTTTATTAACTCCCTTAAGCATTGTCATTGAATACACTCTTAAAAAAATAGTAATTTTTCATATTATACAAGGAAAATAATATAGTTTTTTTTCCTTTAATTTTTAAAAAATAAATTTTAAATTTTTAAATCAAAAATTGTGTAATAAAATTATTAAATATCTAATATAGATAGATGGGTAATTATTAAATATTAACTATAAAAAAAGTATTTATTTACCCGTTCATATATACTTTTAAGTGTGAGAGCTATCAAATTATTAATGAAACAATCTAATGAAATATTTAGATGTATATTGTTATGTTAAAATTTAGTAATTATACATTTAATTATGGGCTTGGTTATAATACATTAAATGTAAAATATATTTAGTTTTTTAAAATTTTTATATTAATTGTTTTAATTTTTTATATTTTATATTTTATATTTTTTTACATTATTTATTTTAAAATTTTGTTTCATATTTTAAATATTTTTGTTTTAAATTTTACAATAAATACAATACATTCACAATATAATATTAATAAAGAGAAATTTTTAAGTAGAATAAACTTCTCATGTCACGAAATTTTTGTAAAAGTATTATCATCAATAAAACAAAAGAAATTTATTTATTAATAATAAATAAATAAATTTATAAAATTTTTTATTATTTTAATTAAATAATATTTTTTTAATATTTACTATTAACGAATGAATTTTTTATTTATTAATTAAATAATTTTATCGCATCAATTATAATAATTTAAGGCGATATTATTTTAATAATTTTACTAAATAATTGCATATCACTTTAAATGCATTTTAAAGTCTCTGCCAATATTTAATTCTCATAGGTTAGTTGGTAAAGTGAAAGTATTATTCTTTTATAAACATCAATCACTTTCTCCATTGAATGCAATTTTGACCTGGCATGCACGTAAATGGGCGACAACAATCAAGATTTCCTTCACAATAACATATTAAATTACATATGTTTAAAGGTTTGAATAATAATTTGGAAACAATAGACCAAACTCCTCCTTATATGTCTCTCTCCCTTCCCTTCTATTCGGCAGCAAAAGCCTCTATACTCAATCCATCTTTGCAAATAATCCCTTTTGTTTCGTTTCGAAACCAAATTATGGCAACAATGGCAGCAGAAATGTGGAATGATGATTCCTTTTACGCCAGCGTACCAACCAGTCCCAGAAGTCTCAGCCTGGAAGATATGTGTTTCTACAGCGTAACAGCTAGTCCGGTTGGAACATCATTCAAGAATTCGTATGAGATTCCTGTAACTGAGCCAACAACACCAAGAGATCAAAGCTATGAAGATGCAGATACTAGTTTCATCGAGTTCGAATTTGAAGCCAGTCAGCGTTTCCATGTTGAAGACGATGATGACGATCACGACAGCGACGGTGATGCTGAAGCTGGAGGCAGGAAATTTGAGTCTCCATGTAAGCAGCAACAGCAACATTACCAACGTAAAGGATCTCTTCCTGCAATGGCATTTGCTGACGAACTTTTTTGTGATGGGAAAGTCATGCCATTGAAACCTCCCCCGCGTTTTCAGTACAACAACGAAAGCAGTACTAATTCTGCTTTGTCTTCTCCGAAGTCTCCGGTGATGAAATTCCCATTTCCACGGCGGAGCTTGTGGAATGATGATTTTGATCCGTTCACGGTGGCCTTGAAGAATGTCAAGGAAGAAAACAGAGATAAAATTCACAGACGTGCTCGGTCCATGTCACCGTTAAGGGCTAAAAGCTTAACAAAGCCCGACAAACAGCAAGAAATCGAAGAATCAGACCAGAACCAGAATCAGAATGGGCTGAGTTTGAATCTGATAGAGGCTAATGCAAATCCTTCCGCTGATTATTCAATCTGGGTGCCAAACAAAAATGGGCGAAAGGATTGCCAGGAAATAGCGCTGAAATGCCCAATAAGGCTGGATGAGCCCAAAGGGGTGTTGTTTGCTAGACATGCTAGGCTTGTGAAAATGAGCCACGAAAAGCCCAGTAAACCCAGTAAGAAAAAGAAGTCCAAAGGTGAGGCTGGTAAAGAAAGAGAGGAGACCTGTAGTAGGGAATCAAAGAGAAAGAAGATGAAGAAATTTCTGCTCGGAAGTTCATCCACCGGGAAAACAAGCAAAGAAGAGAAGGCAAAAGAAGAAAATGAAGCATTGCCTAAGCTAAGTTTCACAAGGAAATTCAGCTTTAGGCCAGCGGGATTAGCACAATACAGTGAGGAGAAAAGGGCGTCTGAAGTTGCCAATATCACAACACTAATGCAATATAGACCTAAACTCTTTCTTTGTATGGGTTATGGGGCAAAATATGTCAAGTAAATGGGTCAAAGAATATCTGAATTTGTAGAAAATTAGTTTCCGATTCGTTTCTATTAGATTCATGGAATATACTATGTGGTGTTGGGTGATGCCCGTGTTGGATATAAATTGTATGGTAAATATTGTATGTGTCATTCCAATGCATAGTTCAGCAGAGTAACAAAGTTGTATGGATTATCGCTTTACAACTGTGTACTTTGACAAACCCCCGAGGAAACTGAGAGATTATCAACTCAAATTTTATCTAAGGTGGGGTAAAATATGGTACATCAATTGGGAGGCAGATTTTGGGGTTTAGGATCCTATGAAAAAGCTTTATAAGAATATCCCCCAGACAAAAATATGAAGCAAAAGGCGAAGAACATTGCCTCTCCATCCATGCAACAGAATCAGAAGCTCAATTTTAAGCTTCTTAAAGGTGCTTTTTCAAATCCTGAATTTCAATAATTCACTTTATCATAAGAAAAAGAAAAGTTTTTTGATCAAATTGCCGCAACAGTGTAGCGTGTTTATCAATGACACGCCTATTCCAAGACTTCCACTGGCCAAAGCCGCTTCCACATGTTGATTTCCTCCGCACTATCTAGCTTGCTAATACCGCCATAAAATCCGTTTGCCTCATTTCCTTCCTCCCTATGGTCTTGTCTGTTGATTCTCGTTTTTCTCCACCGCAAACTGGGGGTATATTTATTGAACTCCTAGACTATGGTGTCTGTTACGGAAAAGGCAATACATTGACATAAGTTTTCAATATTCTAAACATAGCCGCTACATTGCCAAAAGAAAGGTTCAAAGCAAATTGAAGCATTTTTATTCCGTGAGAGAAGATTCTAGGGATGAAAAAAATAAAGTAGCTGTTCCTAGAATCTACAGAAATCCAACTTCCAATTATAACAAACAGAGACATTGTGACGGAGATCCTTTTGAATGACATAGGTCTACCCCACTAGATAATAATTGCTTAATTTAGTGTAAACACAGACACACGGATTCCCTGCTTTTGTCAAGTTGCAAATAACAAAAGAGATCCGATTTTATGATGTAGTTGAAGATAAAAAGTTTGCCTAGTGGGTCATTCTGAAGGTCCTTTACTTGAACAACTGACCCTAACTGGTTGGAGGGACAGACGAGAAAAATAAATGAAATTAGGAGGATTATAATAACCAGTGCTGCCCCGCATAGCCGAAAGATAGACAACTTAGCGAAGAACAGAACATATGGGAAACGTTGAGTTCTTTCAGTGCGGTGGGCCATAAATATTCCACCGAGACATGATGTATCGTAATGTTGGTGGAAATTATAACATACTGATAATGATGTCTTGGGGACCAACCAAATAGGCAAAAAAGATGGTCCACAATTGAAAATTAGGATTCAAGAAAAGGGCTTATCCGGAACTGGGTCTCATCAATGAAACTAAATCTTACATTCAAATCTCTAAAATGGCCACATTATTTTCTCTTCATATATTGCACACAGAACTAGAAGAAAGTTTTGTTATCTTTTGGTGGTCCATCCAATTTCTAAGTCACTAAAAGGGAATGGAAGTACATCAAGGCAGTGTTTCCAGCCACTCTTAGTTGATAGACTTCCCAAAGTTTTTATTTTTTTCCCTTCATTTTTTGGGAATTTCTTAGAGCATAAATGCATTTGCAAAGGAGAGGGTAAAAAAAAAAAAAAAAAAGGAAGAAGAAGAAGAAGAAGAAGAAATTAACTCATTGCTATTATGACAGCGGCAGTAATTTTCATTCCCACCACATGATTTCAAGTGACCTACAATAGCATACCACCAACCTGCAATATAGATATGGCAGAGCTTATAAATCTCGAAATCACAGTATATCCATTTAAATATGGAAATATATTCCAAGAAGAATCAAATTAGAAATAAACTTGTTCTAGATGCTGCTATGGCTCTCATCTTCATCTATCAGATAGCCCAAATGTCTGAAGGAATTTTAGTTTACTATTACTACTTTAAGGTGTGGGCAATTTTACTGAGAAAAGTTATCATGGGATGATTAAGTTTAAACATTGGAGATATGTTTGTAAGAAACCCCAACATTCCCAACAAAGGAAAAAAAAAAAAGTAAGCAAATTGATAACAAAAAAATTGACAATAGAACTAAATAGAAATTGTTAGAAAACAAACAATTTAACCTACTGAAATTCGTCTGAATAACTCTCATAGTCTAGTACATTAAATAGGATATAATACTTACCATAAGGGAATTCTTTGTTTCTTCTCCATTGAATCTCTATGTGATCACCCGGGTGTTAGTCATTCAAGCAATCTGAAATGTGAAGATCGTCGGGAGAAGTATCAATAGGTAGTGCTCTAAGCCTTTCCCACGGCACGCCGCTCTCTATGACAACTACCCTCCTTCCATGTGGTGGATACCTGCAACAGAAACATACATGTGTTAGTTCTTTCCAACTCCATGGCTAAACTTAGTTCAGTATAGTCATCAAGAATCATTAGCTAAGGCCAATCCATTTGATTACCTGGCTCGGAAGGTGTCAGTGCGCAGATCATGGCTGAGCTCGGCATCATAGCATGACAACATAAACCCAACATGGCCATCCTGCCAAATACCATAAACCAAAACTCAGTTATGATACAAGAAAATTTTCGAGAACCCAAAAACTGAAAAAAAAAAAAATGTAAAAATTGATGATTTGGAGCCTTTGCTACAAGTCTATACCAAGCGATTATAGACCTGAGCGGGGAACCAGAGCCGGCCACTCTCAAGAGCAAGATACCAAGACATGACTGAATCCGCAGGCAAAGATTTAATCTGCTTGGAACTATTATCAACCTTTGTTTGAATCCAAGAAAATGATCTATAACTACAGAAAGAAGTCTCATCCAAAGTCTTTGCTTTCTTTGTTTGAGATTGCTTGAATCTTTCCTCGAAGCCACATGCCATTGCCACTCTCTGTAAGTAGCCGGGCCAATAATTCTACCGCATTTCTGCTTCATATGATTTCCCCAAAGGTGATCACTCATACACCTATCTCTCAATGAATTACAAACACAGCCATGCTACAAAGACCTGAAGGCGGTAATTTTTCAAGAACGCCTTCCAAGACCAATTCAGGCAAGTCTAAAACTGACATCCCTCCACTAGATACAAAATTATCAACTTTTGGAGTGAATGTCGTGTTTTTAAAAGACAATTTTGAGGGAAGTTTACTGATGTTTAAGTATCCTTTACGGAGCTTGAGCCGGAAAAAAATGATAACTCTTTCCAAAACCAATGAGACTATAATCTCAACTCAGTTGGCCTTGCCCATGACGGAAGTGGCTTTAGAGCACAAGACTTTAAAAAGAGAATGGAAGAAAGAAACAAGTAATGAAGAAGTAGCATTGGAAAGGGGTATTTTCTTACGAGTCAAATTCAAGTTTGGCATAAATGATAAGGCAAGGATCAGTGGAGAGAAAGCCAGTAGAGCAAGAAGCAATGGTAGAGACTCAATAAGAGGAACAAAATAATTTTTTTCCTTCTTTTCTCTTCCTCTTCTTGTAAAAAAAAAAAAAAATCTTGAAATAAACACCTGTAAATTACGGGTTTTTGTTGGTTAATCGAAAGCCCGCCCAATACCAGCAGTGGGCCGCTGCCGCCTCCTCCTCCTCCCATATATGTGCGTGTATATTGGTATAAACAACTAAATCAACCTCACATTTTAAAAAATATTAAATAAATATATAAATATTATAATTAATATTTTTCATTTCATCAATTTTTGATAAAAATTAAATTACAATAAATTTGAATGAAACTATAAAATTTTTAAATATTTATAGTCTAAATATAATTTTTGAATAATTTTAAGTTATTCGATAAATTCAACAAATTTTTTTATAAATATATGTTATTTTCATTATTTTGAGAAGAACTCCGTCTCTTTCTCTTTCTAGATTTTTCATTCACCTCTCTGACGAGCCCTTTTCTAACTTCCAGTTGACTCCATTTTTGACCCATATGATCCCCCTTTCCTACCTTCCATCAATGCCATTTTCCATCCATATGATCTCCTCAACATTGTTATTTTACAGTTGCAAATTTCACCTTAATTCGACTTTCAATATTTCATTATATTTTGTTCAAAGTTTCAAAATTTATTTAATTTAATTTTTTTACTACCTACTATTAAAAAATTGAGTATACTAGTAGAATTAATATGCTGAGTAAAATAAAATTATTAAAAAATTCAAGCTTAAAAGTTGCCAAAATTTTTTTAAAAAATATCATAAAAGCTGCAACTTTCTAGTTAGATTTTCAACAAATGAAAAATGAGATGAAAAAATAAACTGTAATCTCAAATTCAACACATTAAAAACTATAAGATAAGTTAAAATTTATTTTTTAAATCATCAAAATTTTATCACATTAAACACTATTAATTGCTAAAGTTGATTGGTCAATGTTCAACTCTCAATTAAAGCTATATTTTAAATATTTTGAATATAATTTTTGAACCCAAAGATATCTATTAGACTCATTTTAATAAAAAAAATCTAGCAATAACCTTAAATTTATTACACAATCTTTTAAATTTAAGAATATAAATCGAGATAATTGAAATAAGATTTTTATCTTTAATTAATTGTGTATTTTAAAATTTTAATTAAATATATTTTCATAATATATATATATATATATATATATGTGATTATGATTATAGTATGAAACAAATGTAAATTATTTTAAATTGATTGTGATGTTTTGTTTTGAAAATATCTGCATTGTGAATTTATTAAATTTATTATCTTAATAAATAATATACAAGAGACTTCATTAATTTTATGTCAAGATATTACTCAATTTTCAATTGAGTATGCTATGAATATGACATACGAATATAAACATTATACGTTAATTGTGACTGATTAAAAAGAATGATGGGGGAGTGTTTTTGAGACCCAAAACTTGCATAAATTATGATATTATTTACGAGTCTCGTGTTGCTATCATTAACGTGCATGATCATGTAATTGATTAAGATGGTTTAAGTTAAATTAATGATATTTATTTTAATTATATATGATGTATAAAGTGTGAATTTTTTAATATTAGTATTATTAATAATTTTTATTGAAAATGGGCATGAAATTCATCCATCCAAGTGCATAGCCTTTGTTCAACAAAAGCATACTGTGGAGAAGTTGCTTTATCGAATTCCTCAAGAATCTCTCCATGGCTTATGGAGCAAATAGCATAAACATATTACACAAAAAGATTAAAAAGGAAAAAGGAAAAGATCAGCAAAATAACATGTCTTCATACTGATCATTCATGGATGAGTTGAGAAAGTAATTGAGTATTCATGAACTCGAGTTCTCAGTGCTGAGTCTAGCAATCAACATATGGAGATTGAGACTTAACTAGGAATTTATTTTCTGCAGGCTAAAATTTCATTTTCATGAACAAGAAATTGCAGATACTCAATTCTTTACTAAAATTGCAGGAGGCAATACTTTTCACAGGATTTGCATTCACACAATATTTAGGCTTTCGTATAAGAGTAAAATATGTTGCACAAAGTAAGTGATCTTCGTACCTTTAAAAATTTGATGCTTCCTGCACAGCAATATACATGCACAAAGAAGAAGAGATCAAAATCAGAATTCACTGGCAGCAGCATACACATTGAAAGATTAAGGAAACTGACTATGCCTCTCTACATGACTATTGTTTTGACTCTTTCACATATAACATTCATGAGGATTGCCACTTACATGAGGATTGCCACTTACAAGAAGATTGTTCCTTCCATGAGTTAACTGAATCCTTGTGACAATGGTCATAGCAACATCTTCTTTTAATGTCATAACACTAAATTTCTGATTCTCAAACTACTCTAAGATATCACGTGCCTACTGTCTGAGAGAAGTTTACATTGATACAACAAAATGTACATTTTCAACTACTTTGTGACATAACTAACAACTGAATCTGAAGGCACTCAATGAAGTGGAATAAGTTGTTGGGAATTGATTTGGCCAAAGATGTTATATATGTGTAAACCAGCTCCGATAGTCCTGCAGCTGGATATGTCTCACCAGATTGGTCCATGACTTCTGCACCTTCCCATCAGGAACTAGAAGAAAAGGCCAGTCCCTGCAAGCCAGTTTACACGAAAGTCAGTGTTCCATTGTCTAGAGATGATCCGTCAACCCATATTACAAGATTCCACACAGATAGAACTAGACAACAATTGAAAAAGTGAGTCTGGCTTTCATTGGCAACAATGGCAACTTTTCTCAGGATCCAAAATTAATAAAAACAGATTCATACGGATCATGGACACTAAATTGTCCCCCTGTGCTCTGTATACAATTATGTAATGTAACTTCTGCAAGACATAAACTGATTCTATATCCAAAATATTGTGTTTAGAATCCAAAATATGGTAAAGAAAATTGAGTAGTAGAAACAAATGTATACCTCTAGTCATTGATATAAAACTCAGAATTTGTATTTGATCTTCTAAATTTTTGTAACTCAATATAGTTGGTATTTTTTTTTTTTTTTTCTGAAGGCTGCCAAATTTAGGGACCTATACACATATTTACAGTGAAGTCTTTTCATCAAAGACATGATGATTCATTGGATTGTGTCCTTTCATATTCAGACCACATTCATAACTATTTAAATAGAAATAATTAACAACTTTCATCATTGTAAATGGATGCATTATCGATATGGCATCCGTCAACATCAACAAACTGAAATGAAGCAAATTGCAAATTCAGTTAATTGGTCCCTAGATTAAAGGATCCAAACCTCCGTATGGATTGTGAAGTAAATGTAATTGGAACACTAATTTAATTTCCATGCAAGAAAAGAAGCAACAGAAAACCAAAACAACCTAATTTTACTCTTTGGTTAGAAAAACAAGAAAAGAAACAATTAATTTGCATGCTGGTCTATGCCCGAACAGCAACAATTACATGTAAGCACAACGAGGTCATTCAATGTATTGTAGTGCTCAAACTGTTGAGAAAATACCTACCAATACTTCATCAACCCATCCCAGCCACATGTTGCATCTTTACTCTGTTCCAGAGGATGCCACTCACACCCAATGCAACCCCACTTATGACATTTGAGGGTCCTGGAAGCTTTGCAGCACTTACCCTCACCATCTCCCGACAAGACAAACCGTCCATCTGGTGAGAAATTCACTTGACAAGCATATCCAGCAACAATGTGCCCAGCAAACCTCTTTTTCTGATTCAGTTGGAATCTCTCCCTCGTGCTATGAATAAGAATCTGATTATCCAAACTCTGTACAACCAATTGGTATTTGTGTGAAGTGAAATTGATGGCATCGAGTGCAGAGAAGCTCATTAATATACTTTATAACCACTGGAATCCTAAATTACCATACACGAAAGAGACTTGTCATCACTTGAAGTAACAAATCTCCTGTTATCGCCCACAAAGTAATTGTTTTCGCTGCCCAAATGTTGATCGTAATCTGGAGTAATTTCTTTTGAGTTCATATCCTACTGAGCAATTTTCTAATCACTCATACTTGGCAATAAAATGTTTTGCTTGATACCGTCCGCATTAAGCTTAACTACATGCAGAATCTTCCTCGTCGAAAAAGCCCTTGTAACTTGTTCAGTTTCATTATCCCGGTACTTAATGTTCTTATCATAACTAGAAGTCAAAAATTTAGTCCCATCGTTAGAAAATGAAATATCATGAACAGCCTTTGAATGACCCATGTAAGTCCCCATACATTTGCCCGAATTAAACACATCCCAAATCTTCACCTTCGTATCCTTCCCGGCAGAGAGAATCAAATGCCCAAATTTGGAGGAGAACCGAATTGCTGAAACACCCTTTGGGTGCCCACTCCAGGTGTGCACCAACCTCTTTGGTATATAACAGTGATCATTAGCTGCTTTAGCATCTTTGGAAAGCGCAATGCAAGACCTGCCCGATAATCCCTTTCTTCTTTGCCATGGAAAGTGTTGCATATTTGAAAGTGTATTATTATAAAATTAAGTTATTAAATCTTAAAAATTAGACTGTTATTGAATTTAATTTGTATTAAAATATTATTTTAGAGGGACGAAATCCTTTTTTTTTTTTTAAGGATAATACTTTTTAACACCACTTGATTTATTGATTCGTCTTGTGTTTGTAAATTGTTGTGCTACCATCCACATCTCTAAAAACTTCCAACACTTTCTCCCCAACTGCATTACCTTTGTCTTATTTCTTCTTCGCATACTCCTCTGCATACTTCTTTTGCTCTTCAGTCAAGTCCGTTTGAAGTTCCTCGTTCTTACCATCCCACAGGCTGTTAGGTTCTTCATCATCCAAGTTTCAGTCGTAGGATTATTGACCTCCGTTGGAACCACGTCAGCAGCCATATATATCATCCTCTTCCTCAGTTTCTTTTCTTTTCCTCCTGCTATGGTATGTTATACACTGACGCACCATCATTTTTATTCAAAGCATCCAAATCACCAACGCACTTGTTCCCGAAAGGATCGGCATCACAGCCACATGGTGGAAAGTGTTGTATTGCTCAATAAAAACAAAAGAATCAATGGAGGCATCCTTTGCTAATCCAAGCTTGTGATTTCGCATGCCTTCATGTTGTGGGTAGCATTATTTGTTTTTCCATGGGTTATGTCTCTATAGCATTAATACTTACAAGTATCAATTCCTTTTTGTTGGAACTGAAATGGAAAACATACCTTTTTGTTACAACTCTTCACCTAATAAAAATTAAAGCCATGGTAGTTGCATTCTCATTCTGATCGGTGGCCCCTTTGGGCCCAATACAGAAATCTGCTAGCCTTTGTGATGGCTTCATTGTTTGTGCTAGGTCAAGATTTGGGTGTTTTTAATTCTAAAGAGATTTAAATCTAAGGTTTGAGTCTCATCCTATATTAAAAATGATATTAAATTTTAATAATATTAATATTTAATTATTTGATTGAATTAAATGTATAAATAAAAATTTTCTATTTTATTTTAAAAAATTAAAATTAAATTAATTATTTAATTATGGTGTAAGATTACGATCTTTTAGATTATGTGTTTCATTCTATTTTTCTTATTTTAACATAAGATATTTTTATTTTCACTAACAACATAATTAATGTTAATTTTTATTTTTATATTTTTCTTTTTATAAAGGGATTTTTTTTTATTCTTTGCTTTTAAATGACACGTAATATAACAAATAATAAATTATTTAAATGATATTTTAATAAAATTTATAAATTAATTTTATATTTTAAAATATAAATTAAGAAAATCAAGATATAATATGAACTATTTATTATTTGTTATGTTTCATATTAATATCTATTTGAATTAAGAATAGAAAAAAAATTAGGAGAAGATCCTGATCCTTTATAAAGATAATTTTTTTAACAAAGAAAATCATTGATTGTTTAATTGTTATTCATAATTTTTAATAAAAATTATGTAATTATTTTAATAGATTTTTTTATATATTATGAGAAAAATAAAAATATATTTTTTTAAAAAAATAAATTCTTGAAATGAAATAATTTTTTTTCCAATGAGTAACTAAATAATTTAAAATTTTTAAAAATGTTTTTAGCATTAATAATAAAAGCTTTTAAAGAGTAGAAAAATCATAAAGTCATAAGTAATAAGAAGCAAATGTAATAATGAATGGTTGTACTTGCTAGGAATATCAATAGAGAAATTAAAGATCAATTTCTGCTAATTAATCATCATCATCATCATCAATTAAGTAGTTAATCAAGTTTCTAAAGATCAATGGACACTTCAACCCTAGCTAGCTATATCTACATGCATACATTGCTTTTTAATTAACCTCTAATTAACAAAACTAATTAAATTTCCAAAACAACTACTACAACCCTTGATGACCATGGCAATCAATCTTTCCTGCAGGATGTAATGATCTCTTCTTACCACTAAGAGAAACACCAAACAGCTTCACTGTACTGCTCTTGATCTGCTCTTGATCATCAGAAACATTTCGATCATCATGATCTTCAAAAGAACGTCCAATTTCTCTAACCTGCCTAGGTTCTGCCACAGTTGATCTTTGCTCATAGCTGGATGATGAGACTACTGGTTTGACATGATTCTGAATGAAGAAAATGATATCGTTGTAGAGATTTTTCATGTGGGTGAGTTCAGAGAACAGCATGTAGTTCCTTCTCCGCAAACGCTGGTTATCTTCTGTAAGTGCTTGGAGAATATCATCTTCTGCTGCTGCTGCCGATGACGATCTTGCTTTTGGTAGTAATGGCAGCAGTAATGGAGATTCAACCCAGTAAAAGTTTTCTTGATCTTGATGATATGGTTGTTGTTGTTGCAGAAATGGAGTAACCATTTGTTGCTGCTGCTGCTGTTGCTGTTGCTGTTGCTGTTGTTCAATGTACTGAACTACTTGGTGATTATGCTGTGCGCTTTTTCTTCTGTGTATTTCAGATAGCAAATGTTTGGCATCTTTTCTGAAGTATTCATTTGCAAACTCCCATCTGTCTGCAACTATCTTCTTGAATCCCTGAAGCAAGATCAAAAACAAAAACCCATCTCAAAAAATAATTTTTCCAAAGCAAATATATACCTGAAGAGATCTCTCTATCTATCTATTCTGATTGTTACTCACATATGTGTTGAGTTGCCTGACAAAGCTTGAGAAATTATTGTGCTTGAAGAAGTTAGGAAGAAGATCTCTAGCAAATTCAGGGGGTCTCCAAACAACAAAAGTGGTTTGATCTTCACCCCAGGAGACAATGTGATCAGTGAGAGGATCATCAACAAGCTGGTACGTTTTTGTCAAAAATGGTGCTGGAACCGCCTTCTGAGACTCAACTGAAAACACCATTTCTTCACACTTCTCCTCCATTGCAGCTCTGCAGAAAGCCATTACTTACAAATTATAATATTTTTCTAGCTAGAGAAGGATCTAATATGATCAACTGATGCTTCTTCTACAACTTATAATCTGCTTGGTTTAATAACATCCAAGTCCCTATCTTTTTGCTTATTCACAAATATAATTATATTATATTTTTATAACAAATAGATCCCTAATTTCTAATGAGATAACCGAAATACTGTAACATTACGAACAATCAAAATTCAGTATTCTAAAAATGAAATTCTCCTCCCTTCGGCATGGTGGCAAAGACACCTCCTTCCTTCACAAAGGAGAGAGTCAATTCCCACATAAGGTAGTATGTTTGTGGATATTTTTTAAAATTTGTGAGAGATGATAAGCTTAGATATTGATCAATCTATCAAGGTCAAGATAGTATTATTAACTATGAGTTATTACTAATTCAAAAATTAATAAAAAAATTGTCATTTTAATAATTATTAGGACTTATTTGGTACAAGTAAAATAATATACTTCCTTATGTGTGAAAATAGAAAAAATTAGGGACCTTGATGTTATTATTCAAAACATATTTAGTGCCTCCAAAACCCTATTCTCTCTCCATCTTTCTCAATCTATCTCTCTGTTTCTCACTCATTATAATTAATTTCTAACTTTATGAAACAGAAACATATGACCATGGCACTAAAATAAAAAGCAAAATATATTTCTCTATTCTTTCTGCTGCTGCTGGATCTCTCTCTCTCTCTCTCTCACCTTTAAGAAGCATATATGACCATGTATGTCAGTAAACTATTAACTATTCATATATTCATCAATAATTTCAAGAATTACTGTATTATAATGATAACATCCCAATGAAATACATATTGTTAATTAGCCTATCAATTGATTATATTGTTCTCTCTGGTCAGCTACTGTTTCAGATCATGCAATGCAAATGCAGACTTTTTCATTTCATTTCTTCTTGGCTGGATTAGGGTTTGCTTTGCACCAGTTTTCAAGGTCTGAGAAAAGGCTGCCTGTACTTCTCTTAATTCATACAAGAAAAGGAACAAAAATGTTTGAGAAAGGTGAGTGCCCAAATCATCATAGATTTCAAGATTCTTCCTTCCAGGTTTCCAATTTTTGAAATCTGATTGATTTTATTTTTTTTTTTTAAAAAAAAGATAGTATAAGGGTTTAAATCCTGCTTCTGCTAACTTGAAGTTGTTTGTAATATATTTTAAGAAATAATATTTCCTCAGCCCTAGGAGAGACATTATATTCTTATACAGAGAGTTGGAACTTTGTAATTTGTGAATATAATGTAATCATCAATATGAATATAACCTTGATTTATGTTTTCAAGAAACATAATAATATTAGCTAATGTTGCATTGGGTTCTCAAATTTATAACTTTATTAATAAACTAATTAAATTAAAACAAATAGCAGACACAATTATTATAATTATTTGGTGTCCATATACCAACTCAATTTAATATTATTTAGTGTCTAATTTAATACATGAAACTTATTTTTTAGTAAAAATTTACTTTTTTAAAAAAAGTTTAAAATATGTATATTATTACTTATATAATGTATATATTCTAATAAAAATTTAGACCAACATAAAATCTGGATCTTTCATTCTATAGCTAACATAACTAATTAATTGTATATGTAAAATTGATTAAAAATTTCAATGAGTTCTCCTAGTGTGATTTCTATAAAATTTAATACTAAATTAATTTTAAATCAAATTTTTAAAACTTGACAAATTGTTTATGTTACTTGTTTTAAATTTATCTATGATTTGTCCTTAAAATCTTTTTTTTTTTTCACAATTTATTTTCACGATTTGTGTCCAAAATGAGTAGAATTGATTGGTTTATAACAAATATGTTGCTTATTTACTTGTTTGTAATATCTTTTGGTTGATTTTAGTGCTTGGTGTTATTTTGTCAAAAAAAAAAAAAAAGTCAGATCTAAATAAAAAATTTAGCTTTTATGTTTGCAGAGTTAATGGAAAGAAATCTCTTAATTATGAAGTGATGTAATTAGCATCTTCAAACAACACATGGAACGTTATCTCAAAAAATGTGAAGAGGATTTGATTTGATGTAACCTCACCACATTCATTTGTTTTTGTTTATGGTTTTGGTTTTCAAAATATGTGGGCTTCTCCTAAGAGGGGAATCTCAACAACTACAATGGATTTTTGATCATAGACAGAAGTGGGCTAATTAGGATTAAGTAATAATTAATTAAGATTATTAAGTTTAATTGTACATTAATAACTCTTTCCTTTCAAGTTGGCTAATTATAATTTATGTAGTCACGAGAGTACCTTGGAATTTACATTTAATATTACAAATAATGAATGAACTAACAAAAGGCCAGGAATGTTCCTACTTCCTCTTATTAAACATTGAAATGGTCTTTCCCTTTCTTTCAATATTTTTCTTTATAGAAAAATGATTTATTGGGAAAAATTATTTTATATTAAAGTGAGATGTATTGATTATTAAATTAACTTATAATTTAAATTTCATTCACAAAATGTAATAAAATTTTGATTTTATGCAATGTGATTTTACTTAGAGGTAACTAAAAATGTTACATTTAATCATAATTAATTTAAAATTTTTTTACTTGACATTGAATGTAAATATTTTTATAAATTTAGTTAATTATAATTTTAATAAATATTTTTTTTTCATTTTCTAAAAGATTTATCTTACCATTTATGAGAGTATGAGATGTCAAATTATTTATTTTACGAATGAAAAACAGTACAACATAACTATTAGTTTATTAATATAAATAAGAGTACCGTTAAATCTACAAAATGGTTATTGCTACATGTCTTAGTAAAGATCGATATAAGACATGCATAACATTACTTCGTTAATTTGTACGAATAAAGTTTATATCCTTAATATTAACGTATAAATAATTATTATTGATTTTTTAAATTTATTGTTTATTACACAATAAACAATACAAAATAGAATTATATTAATATGTGTTTATTCATTTTTAAGAAGTAAAATTTTGTCTATAAATCTATGAACTAATTAGAAACAAGTTTGGAAACATGTATGATAGAGTTATAAATATACATTTTTTTTTTAAGAATTCATACCTCACACTTATTAATTGTTTGTGATGTGAGTACATACGCCTTGTGTACCAAAGACAATTAATCTCTTAAAAAAATATATGATTTGCATTAATCATATATGTGTTACTCAATGATTGGTAGGTCCTTTTTTATATCTTTGAACTACTACTACCAAGGGTGCCTAGAAATTCCAAATTTTTAATTAAAAATTAATAAATAAATAGAATAATTGGGAAGATTCTATTCCAATTACATGACCAAGATCACATGATTTCTCTCTTTTTATCTCCCATGCCAACATACTTTTCTTTCTTTCTTTCTTTCTTTCTTTAATCTCTTATATAATATAGAAAGAGAGAAAGAGAGAGTTTTGTCTCATATTTGCACAAATCTAAATGCAAAACATGTGAATATGAGAAAGAAAGCAGGCAAAATCTCTGTCTATCTACTTTAAAGCAAATCGATTTTTGGATTCTTTAGCGAAAAAAGTTAAAGACTTTCAAAGATATCCATGTGTGAATCATACACCTACAGAGTTAAATCTATGAGTAAGGCTACATACATATGAATATTTAGAATAATTCTTAATTTTTTCATTACGTATTTTAAATATTTCAAAATATTTTTTAATTTATGAATTAAATTTAAAAATTATAACAAAATAATTAAAAATCTATGATACAATTAATTAATTTAATCAAAAAAAATATGTAAAGTAATCAAAAAAAGCGAAAATTACTGAAATAAGTATAATGACACAAAGGTTTTATAATTTTGAAAAATTAGAGAAATAACAAATAATTAGATTAAAGAAACTCTAATATATATCATGAAGTATTTTCACATGCATTGAAGATCTAAATCAAACTATAAAGTCTCAAAAGAAAGGATTCATATAGAATAATATGATTGGATATTAAAATGATGAATCCACCCTTCACTTCTCTCTTTTTGTGCTTGTGGGTCACAAATTTGTTGGTACATTCAACAATATTTCAATTATTTATTTAATTATTTTTCTTTTTTGAAAGTTTGTTTAAAGATGCTTGAGAATACCAAGAACAAATGTAATAAGAGCAATAATGTTATAATATATTTTGAAGCTTTTGATGTTATGATTTATTTATTTATTTCAAAAGTTTAAAAAAGGTTAAAAGATACTCTTTGGATGAGATGGGTTGAAAGGAAAAAAAATAAAAGGGTTTTTAGAGAAGAGGAAAGACAAACATGGGTCAGTCAAGCTCTGCAAAAAGCAGTTCTCAATTCATTCATTGCTATGCTATGTACTTTAGTTTAAAGATATGTAAAGACTAACTCTTTTTTATTTACCTTTCCTCTCTCTCTCTCTCTCTCTCTCTCTCTCTCTCTCTTATTCTATAGATCACATTCTAAATTTTGTGTTGAGATTTTCATATCAAGACATCAAATTCTGATATTAAAGTTTTCAACTGTTTGTAAAAAATTTTAACTTGTGTTCTAAGTAAAGTTCAATTCTTCGGCGAATATTAGGAATATATTTATTCCTTAATTATAAATGAAAGTAAAAATCATCCAATTTGAATGCAAAGTTTTGTATAGTGCCATACTTATAAGCATTAAATCCCTGATAAGTCTCTTAACTAGTATGCAATGCTAGATCTCGGAAAAAAAAAAGGCGTAGACACTAGATAGCATCCCTCTAGACATAAAATCAGTTGTGCTATAAGTGGATTTTAACATATATGTAGGAATTGACCATTATACCCCAATTTGGGTAAGAGAAGGTTTCAAATTCAAGGCATCAAGTTGGTCCTCCGTGAAGTCTAAAATTGTGTTGAAGACCCCCATGATACACCTGAAATAGAAATTTAATTTAATAGTGAGAGATGATACCCACCAATGTTTACCCGATACATTCTTAAACACAAACCTAATGCAACACACAACAACATCCTGCCCCAAACACCTAACAGCCCATTCTGTGATGAGCAACCAAATGAAATTGTATTTTGTAAGCTCAATCCGACAGTGCAAATTTTCCTCAATTCTATAGCATTTGATTGTAGGAATAGTTCACAACTAAAAGTGATGCAAATCCAGCTCAAATGGGGTATATATGTAAGTGTGAAGAAAAGCTAAGATACAAAGAATGATCTAACAATTGGTATATGTTAACCAGGGTTGCAGGATTTTTATACACACCTGTGTAATGGTATTGAGCTGCCAAGTTCACTGCTTGTCACAATGCAAATATTGTTCTTCCACCTCATTTTGCCAGCTCACGCTGCTGTCCTACTTGGCAGCTTATAATTCCCTGATGAACTCGTATGCATGGTGCCAACATTTTACATTCTCAGGTTTTTGACTTCATAGAAAATGTAATTCATGAACCATATCAAGTTTTTAATCCAGCAGAACTTTGAACCCATGTATAACTTCAACGAAAGAAAATGTAGTGTGATTATAAGCAGTTATCCTTTGGTACAGGAACAGCCAATCCAACAACAATTTACCAGTAATCACCGCAGGAGCATGCACCATCAACAAAGTGGTGAAACCTATAATTATCTCTCATTGTGATCTCTCTCTTTTCGACCTTGGATATATACTTAGTTGCAGAGTGACAGTCTCCACACATCCTCAAGTTCTTGATTACTCTTAAAGGGGTTCCAGGCGAAGTACTTATCAAACCAAAGGCTAAGGCCAGCTTTTCGCTATGTCCACAAAGGCTGAACTCCTTTTCATCTTCTTCGACGTTCTGCAATACATAATTTGTGTCCGGGATGTATCCAATTTTCTTTATCTCCAAGTACAATCTCTTCAACTTTTCCAATATTTCATCCATCAATAAGTGTGAAGTATCACCCACGATGAAGCTATGAACTTTCCTTTTCACTTCAATCCAACTGCAACCCGGAGATTTCATCACCCCTCTTTCTTTCATTAAACAGCGTATTCTAGCTGCATCTTCCCATCTCCCTGCTGCTGCGTAAATATTGGCTAACAGTATATAATTCCCAGAACTTTGAGGCTCAAGTTCAAATAGATGCCTTGCTGCATATTCAGCAAGGTCTGGGTTGCAATGGATCCTACAAGCACCCAACAAAGATCCCCAAACAGCTGAATTAGGCTCAAATGGCATCTTCTTCATGAAGTCAAGTGTTTCATCAAACTGACCAGCACGAGCCATTAGATCCACCATACAACAATATTGCTCCATTGCTGGTTCCATGCTGTACTCTTTCATCATCATTTCAAAATACCGCCACCCTTCATCTAATAATCCTGAATGACTACATGCAGATAAAAGATTTGTGAATGTGACATGGTTTGGCTTCAGTCCCATAGCTCTTAAACGTCGAAAAAGGTTTACAGCATCCATCCCAAAGCCATGCATCCCATAAACTGAAATCATCACATTCCATGAGACCAAATCATTATTGGTCATTAAATCAAAAACCTTTCTACTTTTTTGATTTGATCCGCACCGTCCATACATGTCAATAAGAGCATTCCAAACAAAGCTACCTGTACCAAGCCCATGCCTGATAATAAATTGGTGAATTTCTTTACCCTGGTGCAGTGCAGCTAATTTTGAACATGCAGGAAGGACCAAGACCATTGTTACTGTGTCAGGTTTGACATTAGCCAGTATCATATCTCTTAGCAAATCCAAAGCAAAAATAACTTGTCCGCTTTGTGCACAAGCAGCAATAATTGAATTCCAAATGACAACATCTCTTGTTGAGAGCTTATGGAAAACCGAAAGAGAAGCTTTTAAAGAACCACAGGCTGCATACATTGATATAAGAGCACTTCCAATACCTGTTGATAATTGAATATGGTGCCTTATAACATAGCCATGGATCTCCTTTCCTAACTTCAAATTCTTTACTTGGCCACAGGCAGCAACAACTCCTGAAATAGAAGTTATGTTTGGCTCCATATCTGTTTGGCTCATTCTGTACAAAAATTCAAGAGCTGTCCCACCTTCTCCATTTTGGGTAAAACCTGTAATTAGTCCATTCCATGTAACAACATCTGGTTCATACCCCCGTAACTCCATCTCATTAAGAAGTTTAATAGCTTCCTCACGACAACCTCTAAGGGCATAACCAGCTAGCATTGTGTTCCAAGATACCAAATCCTTTTGTTTAATTTTACCAAATTCACGGTGCGCCGCCTTTAAACACCGGCATTTAGCATAAAAGTCAATCAATGAGTTACTGACCAGCAAATCTGAGTCCAACTCATCCTTCTTTATACAATAACCATGGATTTCCTTGCCGTGTTGAAGCAAAGACAAGTTGGTACATGCTGAAATTACACTTGCAATGGTCATTGAGTTTGGTTTCACTCCTTGATTTAGCATTTGTTTAAATAAATTCATTGCTTTAGACGAATAACCATTCTGTTCATGCCCTGCTATTATTGCAGTCCAAGACACCAAATTTGGTTTAAAATCTATGGAATTGCTCATTTCAATGAAATACTTGGTAGCCTCCTTCAATTGTCCATGCTGCGCATATCCGGTAATAATTGAATTCCATGTTACATGATCAGGTAACACACCTTCAAGCTTCATGTCCTTGACACACTTCAGAGCCTTCTTGAAATCTCCTTTTGATGCATAACCTGAAACCATCATGTTCCACATGAAAATATCCTTAAACTCCTCTTCTTCAAATAACCGCCTTGCTATTTCCATTCGTCCACATTTTATAAACATATCAAGTAAAGATCTCTTAACACAAGCATTCCCTTCAAATTCAATGCTGATCATGTAATCATAAACATCCTTCCCTAAGGAATAATTCTTTAACTCGGTACACGCTTTAAACACCTTGGGAAAGACAAAGTGATCAGGTCTAACTCCTTCGTTAATCATCAAATAGAACAAGTTTATTATTTCTTCATAATAACCTAACACATTATACATTCCCATCATAGCAGTCCAACTGAACACATTCCTTTCAGGCATTTTCTCAAACACCTTACGTGCATCATTAACACATAAAAACTTACAATACATTTCCAATAACTGACTACCCAGAAATGCACGTAATTCAACACCACAGACAATCAAATGAGCGTGAACTTGAATCCCCACTTCCAGATTATCAAGCTTTCGACATTTCTGAAAGATTAAAGCGTGCGTTTCAGTACATTCATCTAGGTCCGTTAAGTCCATAGACTGAAGCAAAAGTGTTACATTCTTAAGTACTGCGTTATCTCCGATGACACGCCGGCGATTGCTTAAACGGGTTCTGCTTGTTTTTGAAGAAGTTTCAAATTGAGTAACAGTTGAAGCGAATGTCGAATATTTTCGGGCATGAAGAGAACGAGATGTGGGTTTGTTTGAAGAATGTTTCCTCTTGGAGAGAATGAAATGATGAGAAAATGGAATCCCGAAAATGGCCATCTTTTGCTGGTGTGGTCTGATCTCAGAATCATGGTTGAATTATTCGGAGAGATATTTTACAGTGATTTCGCTAATGCTACTATGATCCTGTGGATTGAAATGAAACTGGCAAGGTAACGCAAGATATTAGATTTTGTCATTTAGAAAAAGATCTAAAAAAAAAAAAAAAAAAGGTGCTTGAACGATCTCGTTTTATATTATCCTTGTATATTTTATATTTTTATAAAAATAAACAAAATTTAAAAAAAAAATTAAATAAAATTTTATAAAAATAAATAAAAATTAAAAAAATTATTATATAAAATATATTATAATAATATAATTTTATACGTTAAATTATAGATAAATAATATACATTAAATAATACATTTAAGCGCAATAATTTAAAAAAATAAAAATATATATAATCAAAAGAATTAGAGAATTAATTAAATTCCAAGTATTAAATTAACAATGAAAAGACACTTACGGTCAACAAGGATGAATATGAATAGGAACGGTAACAGTAAATTACACTATTACACATCGTACGTTATTACGTTTTGGTTTGAAATAGTACAGGTACTGAATCCACGTCTTCGTCACTCAAACATGCAAACCCAATCGTAGTACAGTGCAGCAGCCGGATCCATTCCATGGAGTACAAGTACAAACTTGTACTAATTTTCTTCTAGAATTACTTGCTATTTCAATGTGTAGTACAACAATGGCAGGCATCCTGTTGTAGTACTTGCTCACTTCTTGCATGTATAAATATAACGCAGCCAGAGATCCCGAGGCAGGATAGAAATGGAGGAAAAGTTTTGATGAGAAGAACGGAACGGAGGTGGAGAATCCCTGCAGGAGCGACCTGAGATCACATGTCATTTCGCCGTTTCCGAATTCCAAAACTGTACAGTAACTGGAGGAGAAGCCTCTTGATGTGTTCTCAGGTCGCCCCTGTGGGGCTTTTTTTCTACCACATGATTGGCATCCGCGATGGCAATCCAATCCAACGGCTACAGTGGAGAAGCTTATGGTATGTACAGTAGATTTCTCTTACCATATAATCAAGAATCTATTTCTTTATTACAATATATATATATATATATATATATATATATGCATATATATTATTAATTATTAATAATAAAACATATTTATATTTCTTTAACCAAAAATTCATATTAGGAAGACAATTGATAATTTTTTTTTTCTAATTCTTAACAAAAATTAGGTTGCATAAAAAACAAAAAGGTCATGCCTATAGAACTATGATATTATTATCCTTTGTTGCTATAAATATTTTATGTATTTTTTTAAATTAAATAAATTGATTAAATATTTTTTTTTCTTTTTAACAAAATTTTTCCTTCATGTATCATGAGTTTTCATTTTTTTGAAAATAAAATTTTTATGAAAAAAATTTCATTTTACAAGAAGAATGATAAAAGTTCAATAAATTAATATCTTTTAAAAGCTTGTATTCTTTTTTTTAATTATTTTTTCATATCATTAATATTTTTTTAAACTGAAAGTGATATATTCTCTTAAAATATTAAAAAAAATTATTATAAAAATGATAGTTATTTTATATTAATTTTTTATTCTTATTATTATTCACTAATATTTATTGTGTATATAGTGGTTATCGACATCGAATATAATTGTCTCTATTTATTATAGTTCTTATTCTAAATTTGTCAAACCATTGATGATATTGTATACAACAAATGAATTCTTTTAAAAAATATTTAATTTACTTTTTCAAAATCTTAACATTAAAATTATGTGTAGCATTTATTTTTTAAGTTAATCATAATTATATTTTGACTTCTATTTTTACATAATTAATAATTAAATTAATATACTAAAATATTACTTTTTTATCCAAAGTATTATATTTTAACATAATATAATATTAATTAATTAAGTACAAAAAAAAACAACATTTATTTTTCTTTCATATAAAAATTATTAAAAAAATTAATATATAATCTTATTTAGTCTGTACAGATATTGTCATATTTTATAATAATAGAATTTAATAATAAAAAATTAATGTTTCGATAGTAAAGTAATAAAAATTTTCTTTTGTTTTTATTATATTTTTGTAAATTAAAAATAATTAAAGATCAAAATTGTCTCTAAAAAATATTATAATTTAGCAAAGGTCTATAAGCAAGTAAGAAAGTGGAGAGAAAGCCTTTGAAGAAGAAAGAGCAATAAAAAAGAAACAAATTATTTTTTTTTTCTCTCTACCCATTGTCTTCAATGTAAGAATTTGAAAGAGTTAAAAAACTTTTTCTAAATCAATTAATATCTAAAATTATCTTAATTACCTAAACGTCTGAGATTAATAAGTCATTATCTTATCATATTAGAATTCTTACTATTTTTATTTATTTGTATTCATAATTTTATAAATTTAATCCATCTTTCATTTGTTTCATTATCTTTCTTTACAATTTTTTTTTTTTTTTTTTTTTTTTTTTTTGCATTATCTTTGAGGATTTTTCATGTTTCTTCTTGTGATGTTTTCTTCGTTTTCTTTTTAATTTTTTTTACTATACTATCCTAAAATTTCGTCTTTAAACTCAAAGTAAATTTACTTTCTTTCCTAATACATATGACTCTCAATAGTGAATTAAGTTAATGAATGTTTGTTATTTGTTCTATCATCTAGTTTGGTATTTATTTTTCTTTTGTTTAAAGGGTTTGAAAGTGTTATTAATAACCCTACCAAAGATGGAAATTTAGACCATTTTTTGGTGGCATCATTGGGAAGTAAGCTATTATTCCTCTTGGAATTGAGAATTTTCAGTTAACATTACAGTATTTTCTCATATTATGAGCATTCTAGATAGTAATATATCTACTAAATTGATTAGGATAAATAAAAATATTGTCAATTTAATTAATAAATAGTGGTTCATTAAATTTAATTAATGTAAAATTTAAAAAAAATAACTTTTTATTATAATTTATGATTTATAAAATTTAAAAATAAATTTAAGATTTTACAATTAAATTTATATTTTAAATTTTGACTCAAATCGATAAAATACATATACTGATTTATAAAAACTCAATTTAGATCAAAATTCAATCTGCTATCAATTTAAATTGAATTCAAATTACAATAAATAATTTTTCATCAATTTAAATTTTGAATCAATATTAGTTCAAATCAAATTTGTTCACTCCCAAATGCAATTAAGGAGGTGAATTTAATATCTTTAATTCTTGAAGGATCCCCCTTGCATCACTTGCACCTTCCCTAACAAAACAAAGCGAACACCCACAAGAATGCACAGTGATACCTACCCTCGCAATTTGGCGAAGTAAAGTGTGTTGGAATCCACCCATAATGTACGGACAACGGTAAAATGTCCAAGCGAGATCATGAATAAAGCTCGATCAGGCTTGCATTATTCATCATTTTTCGCTTGTTCGTTCAACCAACCAATTAACATAGTTACTGCCATTGTATGCTTATTCTTATTAGATAAACTCTAAATCGCATTGCTTAAGGAGTTCTTTTCAACCAATTACATCCCCATAAATCCATTAGTGTTAATTTACCAAGCACCTCGAATTCTTTAGGCAACTCCTCAAATCAAGAACCTCCGAAACGAACAATCTCATCACCTATACATGCATTTTTTTTGAAAGTATAGCCAATCCTTCTTCTCCTTTGAGAACATTCAATGGAATTTGTGACTCGCATCCCATAATCACATACATATGTTTCCGTCGAGTGGTTAGCAGGATTTTGCAACCCTTGCGATCATCGACCGAGGGAATTCCGGTAATTGACAGGTCGATTTTTGCCCAAACATCATCCAAGATTATGAGGATCTTCTTCTCATTTTTGAATCTCATAAATAATCTTCTTGCTCTTAAATCTTCATTTTCCAGCGTTGATTCCAGACTTAACGAATGATGCTGAATACTTTTCAAGTTTGGAGTCTGGGATACAGTAGCCAACACAACCCCTTTAAAGATATTCAATTCCCTAACTCTCTTTCCCACTCCTCCCATGCCATAAATTCCAACAATGTTGATCTTATCATCTTTCAATGCTTCAATAACCAGATCAAATTTTGTTTTTGTAGACTCGAAAGTCACAAAATC
This sequence comes from Swietenia macrophylla, assembly GCA_032401905.1. NCBI lineage: Eukaryota > Viridiplantae > Streptophyta > Magnoliopsida > Sapindales > Meliaceae > Swietenia > Swietenia macrophylla. The sequence continues at coordinate 9,465,422 of CP135566.1, forward strand.
TCTGGATGCGGAGAACTTAATGCCGAACAAATTTGCTTGATGGGACACTCGTGTAAATTTGCCACCTTCCAATAGCTTCAACATAAGGCTTCTTATTTCTTCAGCTTCTCTACTCGACCGATATCGCCAAGCCACATTAGGACGATCCCCACTAAGGCATGTCTTATTTGCTTGTTTTTCTTCTTCCAGCTTCTTAACAACCTCTATGACATTGCTCACAACTGTCAGCCATTTTCGCACATCTTTCTTGGTTTCTTCTTTTCTAATTTTAGCTCTTTCAACTTCATGCTGCACAGGATCGGGGGCCAGTCTCAAATTTCCATCTTCTTTCATCAGATCCTGGATCTTGAAAGCAACAAGAATTAAAGTAATCATGGAATTCTAGTTAGAAAAGCAATAAGGTAAAATCTAGGGCCAGAATCAAATTGTCATCTTCTTTCATCTTCATGCTGCACAGGATCTAGGGCCAAAAAATTTTAAAAATTGAATAGACTCACAAACAAAAATACTTTGTAACTAATATAATTAATAAAATAATTTTTTTACTTTATTTTTAAAACATAAAACTAAATAAATTATGAAAAAATTTTATAATAAGTCAATTAATTAAAATTCAATATTTTTAATTATTTTGTGTAAATTAATTCTATCAATTTATAAAAAATAATTAAAAAATCAAATAAATTTTTTTTTTTTACAATTTGTAGTATGTATTAAAAATGTGATATTCTTTCAAAAAAACTAAAAAAAATCCCCTAAACCTAAAATATTATTAATTTTATAAAAAAATATTAAATTTAAAAACTAATTAGAATCAAATGTTGAATAATTAATTTATTTCTTAATAAAAATACAATATTTTTTGGTTAGAAGATTTTTCGTATATTTTTTTAAATTTATGGAAATTGTGTTATACTTTAAGTGTATATGGTTTGCAATGTATTTCACTAATTTGCAGAGAGTTAGCATAATTGTTCCTCTTAAACTAGTTAACTAATATGGACTCCCGATTAATTTAAGTAGGTATATGATATTTTTCAAATTTAAAAGAGTATATAGCACGTATTGAAAGTGTCTATACTAAAACTTTAAAGAGGTACATGTTTTTATCCATAAACAACTACTAATAAGCGTATAATTTTTAATAGTATAATATGAGATGTTGATAATAAGATAATTAAAAATTTTAAAAAATAAAATAAAATTACTAGAGAATTTGAATCATAGTCCGGTAACATACGAATAAAACTAATAAATAAATACTTTCTTGATCGAATAACTAAAACAGTAAAATTCCATAGGGCTAATAATCTTTCCTCCTTGATGTTCTATTTCTTTTTTTCTTCCCAATAGATAAGCATATTGAAGTAGAACTGAAGCTATAAGGATCATTATAATGTATGGTCTGCCTAAAATCAAAGTATAAACAATACTCAAGTAAACGATGAAACATACCGAAATTGAGGAACATAACATTCTTCAAATGAAATTTGTCTTTGTTGATCACTACAAAGTTTGCAAAGTCTTTATATATACACACGATGAGTCGGATAAAAAGAGCTAAAAGCAGTTCATATACACGTTAGAATGGAATCACTTTTTGTTATGCTTAAATTCGCAATGAAGATTAGAAATAAAAGCAAGCTGGGGTGAGATAAGAAAGGAATTCGAATCACTTAGTCTATAAGTTAAGTATATACCAAAGAACAAAGCGCAAGCATGGTGACAAATGAAAGTCATGTTATGTTTCATTGATTGCTTTCCCCTTTCGGCGACGCTCTTCTTCCTTCTGTTTCCGTTAATGCAGCACATGCTAGAGACGTAAGCAATGCCCTGCCATCCTTGCTGCTACAGGGATGTGGTTTGCTTTTTGGGCAGGCCATGACATGATTTATATGAAGCTGTACTAAAGAAATGGAGTGGACGCCACACATAAAGGGGTGAAATTCATGCAGTATGTTATGTTTGCTTCGGTGGCTGATAGTGCTGACAGCCTCTCCAATCACCTAGCTACCAGCTAGAAGAAGGCAACTGTGCAAGCTGTGTCTATTTAATAGACAGTTTTGACAAGCGGCTAAGCTAGCTTGTCCCTTCGGAGGAACGAGAGGCAGCAGAAGGGCGAGACTGAAAAATCAGAGCATACCACGAACTTGGGTCGAATCCAGATCCGTGGACCTGTTTATATTTGTATTAAATTAATAATTTTAAACTATTAAATATTAAAATTCGCGTATTAATTCAGATCCAATCTCAACAAAAACCTCGCGAGATTGAATTTATAAATTATGCCCAGTTTTTTTTTTTTTTATACAGTCCAGTTTGTGAGTTTCATTTCGTGGGTTAGTCCAACTCATTTGTCACCTCTAAACAGAATGATCCATTCTGTTAATTACCCTTTGTGTCGACACCTATTTACGACAAGAGAATTGACTTTTATCATCTTATCGACGTGAATTCGAAGTTGAGACCTCTTCGGATAAGAGTCCTTGAACTGTGTTCGTGATTATGGCTATTTTATCAGTAGACCGCATGCGTGTTGAAATCTGTACCACCAGTGGGTACAGCCTACAAGACAAAAGGAAATAACAGTGACATAAATTGGTATATATCGCTGCTAGTTAATTTACTCTAGCAGCCGTGGCACGATTTTGTAGTTTTCTCTCTGTCAATGTTTCATGCACGATGGGAAATGTTCTCTGAATTTCATTGGTTGACATCCAACAAATCTCCGTCGTGGACCGTGCAAAGGCTGTGCGCTGACGTCTTCCTGCGGTTCCCGCACAAGAAAAAAATTGAAGCATAACATATGAATCACAATATTCAGCTTTTCTTTCAAAGCCATTTTTTGCAGTGTACCTATTACAGTGAAGAAGAAGAAGACGGGAGCAAATTTTTAATACCAAGACCTAAACTACGACATTATCACTGTTCCATTTTGGGCAACTGAAAATCTTGTAGTAATCTTGGGACAATTTGTGACTATCAGAATGGCTAAAGATGGAAACATCAAGTGATAACCCACAGGACACAAGTTATCGAGGTTTGGAAAATTTTCAAGTGTCAACAGCTCTGGTTTCTTTTGAGATCATCATCCCCTCGTGATTTGCTCCAGTTTCAGGCTCTTCAACAATTTGGTCCCCCAATTTCAAGAAATTTCGGACTACGGTGACATGAAACGGACTTTTTAATTTGTGGCACCGTGCAATCCGAATTTGCGAAAGATTTGGAAAATACGCCGGTTGGGATGATCCTTCAATGAGGTTCGGTTGGGTGAAAAGATTCATCATCTGCAAAATCTTCAAAGCAAAGAGCACATTCAATGAAACTTTTAAGTTTTTTCCTTGCTTCTGTAAATTCATAAGCTGCGGCATTTTTTTCGAGGCATGCTCTCTTTGCCATTTCTACCTTCTGGCATTGTCCCTGGATTGATGATCATCCCTCTAAGCCAGCTAAAATACCAATTACGAATGTGATAAAAAGGATGAAGAACAGACGCAAACCGATGAGGCAAATACCCACGGAATTTTGGGTACTGTCAAAATTAAGAGACAGATCTAAAGAGGCAATGGTTTTGCCATTGATGGTTGGTTCCTTAAATCCCTCCGGTAAACTTTAGTAGATTTTCAAAGAGGGGAAAGGATCATTAGCGTAGTGTATAGATCTTTACTTATGCATGTTTAATGGCTTGAAGAAAAAGAGATTAAACAGACCAACTTTACTGTTGTGACATGGTCAAACTGGGATTGTCGGGCAATGTTGGAATCTTAGTGCCGGTTAAAAGCATACGGAAACCACCATACTTTAACAGGTAAATAACTAAAAATACTTTATAAGGAAAGGGCTAAACTACAATCGCATATTTTCCTCATTGGCTGTATTAACATCCGGGGTCATAAGAAAATTCCTCTTGTTTGTAAAGCTTTAAAATGTACAAGCTAGTAGTGTGAAATGGAATCATCGTAGACTCACTAGATGGATAATAAACAAAATGATGTCAGTTAAATACATCACAACCTTTTCTCATTTTCTTCTAAGTGTTATATAGTCTAAGCCAATACATACTATTCAGACCAATGAACTGGTATGCATGTGTGGAAAACACAATTGGGAAGGATTCTTGGGCTGATTAATGAATGTTGAATTACTTCAATTTATACGGAGAAATAGAGATCAAACAGTGATAATTTTTCTTTATTGATTTTGTTTTGGAGTCGTTCAGATTATACTTTTGTATTTCTAGGCAGTATATAAAATTTGCAGCAGCTTGTTTAACGCAAGTACTACACACTTTATTAGACATAACTTTTAAAAAGAAAGTAATGACTCGGTTTATGATAAATAATATCAGCACTAAATCCATTTTGATTCCAATACCTTGCCAAGCACTCATGTATAACGGAAGTACTCATGCGTAATGAAAGTATCTACGAACCATCATAAATTTTGTAGAACAGAATAGATATATAAGAAATTTTATTATGATAAAAGTGTCATGAGATTGAATGAAAGAAAATATAACATTATCTCATATTGAATAGGCAAAAAGTATTCTTAAAATTTATAAGAATAAATATTAAATACCCTACTAGACACATCTTTTAAAATACTGGTAATGACCCGGTGGCACTACTCTATAATATAGATTGCTTTGTAACTTGTCAAAAATATAACATGTACTCTGTAAATATAGGTCACCTTGTAACTTATCAAAAACAAATATTATGGCTCCACTCAATGGGATGATGTTCAGATACCTTCCAAAAAATAGTTATCGATCTTTAATGTATTAGCATTGAGTATATTTTATATAGAATTGCAACCTAAAAGAAGCAGCTCAGTTGGCTGGCCTGATAGGGAAAGACCGGGCTGATTGTAGTTTAGATGATGCTAAAACCACCGCCCGTCTACTTGCCCATCTGATGCACCGTGGATTTCGGCTTTCCATTACCAGTTCACTGATATGGCAGCCGCAAGAGCATGGTGTAATGGTGCAGCAGTTTCTGGATCGTCAATCTAGCTCCACCACAGCGTGATCCAGCATCAACTAATACCTTTAATCCAGTTCCATCCCTGACAAGCTGACCAAAAGGCATCAATGCACGTACTGCTACTGTGGAGTTAAAAGTAGTAAACTAATGATCCGCAAACCTGAACGGAAACACAGAAGCTTCTTCTTCGAGTGTGGTACTCTTATTTCGAATGGGCCAACTCGCGACGGATGCAAAACTTTTTCTCCTTTTTACTTATCCGAAAAAGTATGAAATCGTTCAGTAGAAAGAAAAATGAAGTCTCAAAAAAGAGAGAATCGTCTCCTATGGAAGCAGAGAATAGCTTGACTGCTTCATGTGGCTTCTTCTTCTGCTTCTTTCAGAACACACTTTGGCCTAGAAGTTCTACTGGGAATGGAAACTCCGAACCTGTAAAGTTGACTAGTCTTGTTGATATCAAAGAAGGAAGTGCTTGCATAGGGGAGTGCTGCCACCAAGATGGAACATTATTAAAATAAATAAATAAATTTAAATAGAAATTATATTTTTTAATTTAAAAAGGTTTTAAAATTTATAATTACGTACCATTTACTTCGTTTATATTAACACGTCATTTAAAATAACGACTAGAAACCAATCAGTCCGTGCCAAGTGGTGTTTATTCCTTGGTTTTGGCCTGCGGAGGTCAAACGGCTATCTGATGTTGATACACTGAAAACAGCAGCTTCCAAGGATTTGAAATGTAAAACAAAGAGATAGCACCTGCCCTTAAAGCAAAATAAATATCTGCTGCCGAGTGTAGTGAATACAGAACCGACTCGGTACCTCTTGACTCATCTTTCATGGCTTCTGCTTTCGTAGGTCAATTCGTCTTACTCACTCTCCCTCTCCTCCTCTTCTTCAGTTTTCCTTCATTATCGGAATCAAACAACCTGGTACGACTCTGCCACTCCTCTTTTTACTGATATCGAATTCGCTATTTGTTTGAATTTTGAAGAAAAGTGGATCGTGATAATTTAAGCATATCAATTTTTGGTCGCGCTTATTTAGTTTCCGTACTTTGATTTCCTCTACCAAGTGCAGTCAAGTACGGGTTTATTAAGTTTTGAAATCGATTTTAGTTTCTGTTTGGTTGCTGAGAAGCGATGGGAAAGAACATAAAAGAAAAAAGGAAAACATATTTGTGGCTTTTGTTTTATATTTCAAAAACAAATAAGGAAAAATAAATCAGACGCTGTCAAATAGCCAAGTGTGATTTTTTTCCTTTTTCTTTCTGGATACAGTTTTGTGATGTTACGAGTGGAAATGGTGAGCCGAGTTGTGGAATTCAATCAACATCGTCGTCAAAGATCTTGATTAAGGGTGGAACAGTTGTGAATGCTCACCATCGGGAAATTGCTGATGTTTATGTCGAGAACGGTATCATTGTCGCTGTGAAGCCTAATATCAAGGTTTTTTTTTCTAATTTTCTTTTAAATATAGTGAATCTATTGGTAGTTGTTTGGTAAGGTTTTGGAAAACGGTTTTCTGTTTCTGGAAATGAAAATACCATTAAAAATAATGCACTTTTCTGTAACATACAGAAAAACTTGTTCTAGAAATTTACACATGAAGAATGAAAATAGCAAATTGTTTCTATAAAAGGTCTCTGAAACTAAAAACAGAAATGTTTGGGTTGTGGGCTGTGTTGGTTTTCAAATGACGTTTTCAGTTCAGTTCATTTTTGGTAAAGAAAATGATCTTTTGGATTTGGTATTTTTGGATTCAGAAACTCGGCTGGTTTTATATTCTGGAAATAATATCAAAAACTACAGATAGAGAAAAGACATTTGGTAGTATATTTGCACAGAGGACTTGTTTTAAGAGAAAAATTTCTCAAAGACCAAAGGTGAAAAAGGCAATATTCATTTTCCATGAACTATTTCCACAAAACACCTAGCCAAACATTTTTCTTACTAGAAAGCAAAATCTTTTCTTTGAAAAATGATAGCAAACTGCAACGTAATTTACTCTTTTTTTTTTAAGTATTTTACTCTTTTAAAAGAACAATGCCACATGCATTATTGCTATTTTTAGTTTTAGAAAATTTATTTCAGAAAAAACTACCAAACACATTTTCCAATCTTGAAAACACCATTTTCAGAATCTATTTTCTTCAGTATGAACAGTTCCAAAACTTTGTATTTTTGTGCTTTACATGTTTTCTGAAAAAGGAGTTATGCTTCATGGTAGATTATTGATTCTATCAGTTATTAATGTTCTATTGCAGCTTTTTCTTACTTTTGATGTTGTCTTGTGTTTATTATTTTATTATTATTATTATTATTTTTTATGAATGTCTGAATAGATTGATTGCATTGGCAGGTTGGTGATGATGTAAAAGTGCTGGATGCTACTGGAAAATATGTCATGCCAGGTTAAATTTCATGATATTCTAATTTTCTAAATTTGAAAGACTAGGAAAAGGACGTACCTTGAAAAGCTTTAAGTGGATAGCCCGATACATGTTACTGGAATGTATATATCTCTTTTAAGTCATTTACCGTTTAAGTATAAAAGATGATTTTCTACAATCTAAATGCCAGAGACAGACTAATCCTCTCTTTTACATGTATAATGTAGGGTGATTCTCATATACATAGATGAATGACATTTGGATTTATGATACTAAATTTGGTTCACGTACCTTTACAATAAAGTCTTCTGTGCCACATCCTATGATATTGTGTGCTTCTGGCATGGCTTACTGTCTTTATGGGTTGATCATGTTGAATTTCGGACTTTCTTGATGTTTTATTGTGATTATACTGGGTGGAGTTCCTATTCTATTCCGTGCATATTTCTTTCTCTACATGCAAAAAAAGAGGAGTGTCTGGCATTAGAGCCTGTTAGTTTGCTGTTAATTCCAACCCTAAGGTATCTAGTTTAATTACTTTGTCACCACTATTCTTAACACGATTTTATGTACATAAATTTGAAATTGTTTCTTTTCCTATTTTAATTTTAAGATTGTAACATTGACAGGGGGAATAGATCCTCACACGCATCTAGCTATGGAGTTTATGGATACCGAGACCATTGATGACTTCTTCAGTGGTCAGGCTGCAGCATTAGCTGGTGGAACAACAATGCACATTGACTTTGTTATACCAGTTAATGGGAGTTTAACTGCTGGTTTTGAAGCCTATGAAAATAAAGCAAAGAAGTCTTGTATGGATTATGGCTTCCATATGGCAATTACAAAATGGGATGAAGTTGTTTCTGAGGAAATGGAAGTTATGGTCAAGGAGAAAGGTCTGCATTTTTAATTATAGTCTGGATTTCACTATTCACTTTAATCTGATTTACATCAATGAACCATGATGAACAGCTTATTTTGATATTCACTTGGTTTCTATATTTTAGTAATTTATACGTTGCCAATTTATAGGTATCAACTCTTTCAAGTTTTTCATGGCATATAAGGGGTCTTTGATGATCAATGATGAGCTTCTGTTAGAAGGATTGAAGAGGTGCAAGTCTCTAGGTGCCTTGGCTATGGTCCATGCAGAAAATGGAGATGCTGTATTTGAAGGACAGAAAAGAATGATTGAACTTGGTATAACAGGTCCCGAGGGACACACTCTTTCGAGACCCCCATTGGTAATTCTGGAAATATGTTCTGAAGTTTGTGAAATCATATTTTTTTATTATTATTGCTTTTTCTTATTACTATGTTCAATGTAACTAGTACTTTTTTGACCCTTTACAACTTTTTGTGATTCTGTAAAGTTTATGTTGGACTATGTATTTGTTGCTGTATATTATCTACTTGATACTGTTGGGTCAACTGCATTACTATTAAGGAAAGATGCATTACTTTGTTGGATGGCTGAATAATTGTAATTTACGGTGGTGGAAGATCTGCTTTGTAGCAAGCGTTTACAGAACCATGATGGTCCTAGAACAAAATACTCAGTGGAAACTATTTACTAAGAAAACTATATAATGTTATTCTGAGGAATTATTAATAATTACCTCCATTGAGATTTCCTGCTCTTTCTAGTAGATGTTTCTTCTTTTTCATCAAAAATTCCATGCAAGTATTTTTTTGAGCAATGTGTCAGGTTTTCAAGTATGATTGATCTTCTAGTTTAATGTCTATGCAGCTGGAAGGAGAAGCAACTGCTCGTGCAATTCGTTTGGCAAAATTTGTGAATACACCTCTTTATGTTGTTCATGTGATGAGCATTGATGCAATGGAAGAAATAGCTGAAGCTCGAAAATCAGGTTCTAAATACTTCAAATATGTATGTGACTATTATCGCGTTATCATTCAAACAGTGGGATTAATTGATTTCATGGATTGTTATTTTGCTGCCAATTTAATCCTCAATTGGCCATGCCTATAACATAGAATTTTATCTTAGCTAAAGGCACCTCTATACCTTGTGAAGTTACTAGTTCAATTTTTACAAGTTCAACCGCTAGTTCAATTCCTTTTCACTTTGTGGTTCTGTTGAGAATTGTGCATATCATATATGCTTCATCCTCAAGGGGACAGTTCAGTTGGTTAGGCCTCTTCTAACAGAAGCAAGAGGTCTAGGGATCAAATACCTTAATTCCAATCTTTGAGAGGGATCATTTATTTTGTACTTGCAGTTGGGTGGGGGCTGGTTGGGGCAGAGTGGGCTGCATCTTAACTGGGTTGATGGTAAATTCCTAAATCTGGGATAGCTAAAACTGAAAGGTAAGAAGAATGAACACATCCAGTGATACTGACAATGAGATAACTTAACAAATGGCTGAATTAAGTTTTTCATATAACTCAAGGGTATATGTACAGGATCACACCTATTTTAAGTCAACTATACAGTTAATCGGATAGCTAATACGATAATTCCTATATAAATAAGAAAAACCTAGCCATGTAGAATATCTACAGCTGTGCACGCTAATAGGTATATAAAATTGACTGAGATCCTTGTACTAGTGTCTTGCCATCCATAAACCTTTCACAAGTTGGTTCATTTCATTTATCTTGAGAGCATTAGGCAGGAATAATTGCTTTCATTTTATAAATTACAGGGCAGAGGGTCATTGGAGAGCCTGTAGTTTCTGGATTAGTCCTTGATGATTCTGCGCTATGGTCCTCGGATTTCCTCACTGCAGCAAAGCAAGAATCGGCACTCTTCCTTTTTCTTCCCCTTTTTTAATCCATTTCTTAGACTTTTCAAAGCATCACATTGCTTCCACATTTCAGGTATGTTATGAGTCCACCTATCAGAGCATCAGGACATGACAAGGCTCTACAAGCTGCCCTTGCAACTGGGATTCTGCAGGTTTCACTCTCATCTTTATATGACTTGAAAAGCGACAAAGTCAGAGCTTGTTGATTTATATAAATTATCTCAAGAGTTTGAAGTACTGTGACAATTAAATCTATATTCTTGGAAAATATGCCTATATGAATTTGGGATCTGCATCTTGGTTTGAAATTGTAATGAATTACAACAGTCTCTGCAAAAAAGCTCCATAAACTTCAGTAAATAGTATTGTTCAACAAGGAGAATGTATGAGCTCTCATTCAGAAACTTGATCTTTGGGTGTCCTTTGATGTACTTGTTCAATAGATATTTTAAAGTTTGTTTCTCACAATAATCTTTACTCTTTGCAGCTTGTCGGAACCGATCATTGTGCTTTTAATTCTACACAAAAAGCTTTTGGGATTGATGATTTCCGAAAAATACCAAATGGGGTCAATGGTAACACATAATTTCCCTTGTATTTCTGCATATTCATTTTTCCTTTATTATCATAAGGACCAAATGTATTCTTCTGACTTTCTAATACTTTTAACTATGGCAAACACTGTATGTAGGTATTGAAGAGAGGATGCATTTGGTTTGGGATACAATGGTGGTAAGCCACCACAATTTCGGCTCATTTAACTGATATGAACTGCTTCGTTAAAATAATCATTCTCTAATTAGTTTTGCATTTCTAATTGTGTGGACTGAAGGAATCTGGCCAAATTACTGTGACCGATTATGTCCGGTTAACTAGCACAGAATGGTATGCTCCGTGATTCTTTTGATCACATTTTTATCTCATGTTAATTTGTTGTTTAATTTTTTTCTTAGAAAGAAATATATTGTCTAATATGCAATTCACAATTTAATCCTGATACATATGCCTGAAATCTGAAGTATCCATTGCTATGTTTGGAAATTTTCAGTGCTAGAATCTTCAATTTATATCCCAGGAAAGGAGCAATTCTTGTTGGGTCTGATGCAGATATAATTATTCTCAATCCCAACTCAAGCTTTGAAATCACCGCAAAGTCCCACCACTCTCAATTAGATACAAATGTTTTTGAGGGCAGGAGAGGAAAGGTAAGTTTTGTTATTATTATTTACTCCAGATGTTAATATCTAACTTGATGAAGTATTAGGAGTTCCTCTTGATTTGTTTAAATTTTTGCTTTAACTTAGAATAAGAACAATGAGTAATTAAAAATGATTAAAGCATATGATATATTGCTGTATAAAAAGCTCAAGGCACACATTAGGTCAAGTGATGTAGGAGCATCCAAGTCAAATTAGGATTCCTGTTTCTTAGTTTTTCTTACTTCCATAAATTTAATTAATTAGGAATAGCTTTCATGTATTCCTACTTTATTTAGTATTCCTATTTAGTAAAAGATTTTAATAGTTTTCAGCTTAGAATTAGTATTTGTCCTAACTAATATAAACAGGATAGCAATAATCAGCTTATGCATTGTTTTTCTTTTCTTTCAGATCAGAATTTTAATTCTAAGATTTCTTTAAACCTAATTATTTTCTATTGTTCCAACCACAATCACCCCATTCTAGGCTAATTGTTTGAGAACTATTTGCCCTAAACTCTTCCACTACGTCATCAAGAATATCCTAATACTCAAACACAAAGCACATCGATGGATTAGTTTTTCGATTTCAAAAGGACATACTTAAATAGCAAGGTGTGCAGAGAGAGAATAATTTGATTTTTTTTTCTGCAGGCCATAAGCATGTCATCATAATTAATACATACACTGCAAATCAATACTTGTACTTTTAAAAAACTTAATTTTAAAATAATACTTATTGTGGCTATTTTTTTTCAAAAAAAAAAAGTTATCTTAATTTGACATTTTAGTTCTCAAAAATGTAAAATTCTAGTATTTAATTTTTTTATTATTTATTTATTTATTTATTTTACCTCAGACCTTCTACTACTTTTTCTTTCTTCCAAAATGCTAACACATTTTTCCTCTCTTTCAGTGAACTGTTGAGAGAGATGTTTAAGAGCGTTCATCCAATTACTATTGAAATGTTACAAAATCTTCATGTGTAGTCAAATGATTTAAAGCATGCATATGGTGTCCTTAACCTCATTGCAATGTATTAGGTTTTGACAGCTTGTGTTTTGGTTTCTCAGGGGAAAGTTGAAGTGACAATTGCTGGAGGAAGGGTTGTTTGGGAAAATGATGAATTGAAAGTTGTTCCAGGTTCTGGCAAGTACATAGAAATGGCTCCCTTCAATTATCTTTTTCATGGAATTGACAAAGCAGATGAGAAGTATTTATCTTCCCTCCAAGCTCCTGTAAAGCGTTTTAAATCCTCAACCTAGACTACAGGTGCTATCATTTTCTCATTTTCTGTTGCTAAAATTGTTAGGAAAATTATACCGTGTTCAAGTTTGTGTTTAGTTTGAACAGGGACAAATAAATTATTATACTTGACAGCTGTGTATGCAATAGAAAAATAAGAACCAAACATTGTCCATCACATTTGTAAAAAATTTATAACTACAGTTTTATTGTCAATAAATAATTTATATCATTCAAGATATAGTTTGCTGCATTCTCTTTTCTTCCTCTCATCAAGATGGATAGACAAAAGATACATATAACACAGAGATCACAAAAGTTCCTGGCTAGGTCTCCATTGTCCATGTCTCCTGTATGTACCAACAGCACAGATGGTAATAATAAAGTCTTATACCATGTCAATGATTGGAAAATTGAAGAAGTGGATTAGGTTCTTAGAGAATCAAGGCCTAATACAGCAGTTAATGTAGGTCAAGATCTTCTTTTTCCTCTGCAAGGCAATAAACTCTGAAGTATTAGAGCCATACTGTAATGATCCTTGGTGTGGTAAGAGAGGATATGATATTTAACTTTATCAAAATAAATTTCTCTTTACAAACGCATTACACATACTGTCATACAGGTAAGAAAAAAATATCAATGATGAGTATGAATAATACCATAACTGAGTCTTCTTCTAGTTGTTGTTGTTGTTGTTGAGTTGCAATGACCTCCTGTTCATTTCCAAAGCTGCACCGGACGTCAGCCTTTTGCTGCTTCCTATTGGCACGAGCTTGAGAAAACACCATGGAATAGTCAGTAGTTCCAGGGTCTTTTTGATCCCATCCACCGAATGGAGGGACAGTCATCCATCCATTTTTCTGTTAGTGTAGAAATTTTTAGCTAGTCGGGACTAATTTAGAAGCTTGTAAATCCTACAACTTAGAGAGAAAATGACTTCTTTGAGCTTAGATAGAAATGTGTTAAGAAATTACTGGAGTTCCTTGCTCTGTTGGGAGAGCAGTGAAACTACCATATTGACTTGTATTGGTGAATATCCCCTTGGTAAAGCACGTAAGCATATACAATATTCATGCACTGGAGAGCTACTTTTTGGAGAGTCGAAACTATTTTTCAAGAGGTTCACAAGTTGTTATCAAATTGTTTGGGAGCCAAAAGGTTTTTGAATTTCAATTAATTGTTAAAATGCTTTTGAAGGATATTGAAACTATAATTTATTTACCAATGTCAAGTATAATTTGGATCTTAGCGTCGAGTCTTAAAATCCATTTGTCGACTCTTGTTTCTCGAAGTCCCTGCAACGTTGTTGAGTTTTGAGTCCCAATATTAGCCAGCGGGTTTCAGCACTAGTTGTTGTTTACAAGTCTTGGGTTTTGAGATCTACGTTGAGACCATGAGATTGGAAATTTAATACACAACAAAAACCTCAAAAGTCCCCGATGCTTAAACTCCAGCTCCTAAACTCAAACTTAATTTTTGAAACAAATTTCTTGTCAATAGATAATTTGATGCTTAAAACTCAACACGATCCCAATGTTGGGAGTGGAACTTAATTTTTGAGATAAATTTGTTGCTGATATGTAATACTTACAAAGGAATTTGGATGGAAATTTTGTGCAATTAATAAAAGAAAAGAAATGGGTTTGCTAAATCATGACCACTAAACATAATTAAAAACATAATTAACACAGGATTATAAGACAGAAGCAAATGGAAAGAGACTAGACACACAAAATCATATGCATTTTGTGTTTGTTAAACACATACAATAGTGTCTCAAATTTCATCGAACAATTTTCGTGATAATAATTTCTTTGATTAATCATCAAAGAAAAGCAAAGCATTCTGAAATTCATTCTAGAGTTGTGTTTAGCTTAGTTGCATACCTCCTTCGGGTTTTCCATGGTGGCCATCTCAATCAACAATAATGGGATGGACTAAAATGAATGCTAATTTACATCTACTTGTTCATAAATCATGTCTATTTTAGGTCATTATTAAAATAGTTCGCCGTGTCGTTGTATTATTGGACATAAAAAAAAGGAATAGCAAATTGGTTGGTTTATGGCCATGCACTTGATCTTGTGAATATCATTTTCTGTTAGAAACTGTTGGCCAGTGTCAAATAAGAGATCTTCAATCCAAAACTTTGCATGGTGTAGAATGAAATCTCCAATTATTATTGATAATTTTCATCGCAACCCAAAAATTAATTCCTTTTTTCAAATAAGTCAAATATCACTACAACTAATTCGTAAAAGGGGGGGACTTAGTATACTGCCGGGTGGATTTAGTACTTAGTCATTGTGGTCATGGGCTTTCCGAAGTACAGGATGTCATTTTTAGGTGTGTGTATTTAGAATTTACGGGATACTTTTAGTAATTAGTCATTTGGGTCATGGGCCTACCCTTAAAATGATGGACACGTTCTTAAACTCAAACCGATTGAACCCCCTTTATTTTATTCTTGATAAATTACAATAATACTAATCATACTGAGCCACTTTGGGAGCCCCAACTCCTAAATTCTGCTGCAAAATCAAATTTCGTGATTTTCCTCTGATCATCGACAGGACAATGGCGGCAATCAGTCTGCGGAAGGGCAATACTCGTCTCCCGCCAGAGGTGAACAGAGTTCTTTACGTGCGAAACCTCCCTTTTAACATCTCATCCGAAGAGATGTACGACATCTTCGGGAAGTACGGTGCAATTCGCCAGATACGTATTGGGACCAGCAAGGACACGCGCGGAACGGCGTTTGTTGTTTATGAAGATATCTACGATGCCAAGACGGCGGTGGATCATTTGTCTGGGTTTAATGTTGCTAATAGGTATTTGATTGTTTTGTATTATCAGCAGGCTAAGATGAGCAAGAAATTTGATCAGAAGAAGAAGGAAGACGAGATTGCTAAGATGCAGGAGAAGTATGGGATTTCATCTAAAGATAAGTAGTATTAACATTGACTGTAATTGAATTAATATTAATTGCAATTGTTACTCTTTTGAATTTCTAGGTTTTTTTTTTTAGTAAGTTGGCTGATTGACCTCAGTATATGTATCAAAGTATGGCTATTGTTGTATGACAATATAGAATGATCTTTTTGGTGTTTGAATTGTGCGAATTTAACTAGTTTTTGAAACCAATCAGAGGGGATAGTATGATAATTACTGTTGTTTTCTACTTTTGAGGTTTAGGGTATGTTTTTAACGGTGTCTTGATCGATTCTATTGTAGTTAGCCACTTGAGTGGATGTTTAGCTGACATGGTGTGGATTGAAGATGTTTAGCCTGATGTAGCCTGAATTGAATCTATCTTCGCGGTGAATTATATTTTGTGTTGGGAGCAGGAGATTATCTACCATGCATATGCAGTATTATACCTATAATTATTTCAAATTGTTAGGTGATTATTTTAAATATTTTGCTCGTATGTATATTAGCCGTTCCTAGGAGTAGAAGACCTGTTGTGGATATTTGTTATAAAATAGGTTTGCCCTCGTTTTAGTATCTTGATGGGACGTAAATTTGGAGACTGTAAAGCCATAGTTTTCTGGTTGTTTCTTTTTTAGTCTTTGCTTCTTTACTGGAAATCATCTCAATGTTCGTTGAAAATGGTCTTTTTATTTTTTCTGCGGTGGGGATGGGGGGCTCTTTTGAGAGAACCCAAGGGTTAGTGGGTGCGTAGTAAATGAAATAAACGATAATAGATATTGGTCTATAGACGCAGCTGTCACTTGGGACTGACGCTAGAATTTTGCCAAAGGTCACCTAAGTAATCAATATTTTTAAAGACTTACATCGATTGCAAGTAACTGTCATCGATATTCGACAAAAGGTCACTTATTAAGTAATGTGATTGAGCAGGTAATCAATATTTTTAAAGACTTACATCGATTGCAAGTAACTGTCATCGATATTCGAAAAAAGGTCACTTATTAAGCAATGTGATTGAGCAGGATAGATGCCAACTTTAATATAATTGCCGATTTGAGTGACTGGCGTGGATTGATTACCACGTTTGCCACTGATTGCCAGTCGCCAGTAAAACTATAAGTAATACAAGAGTCTACAGATTCTGAACTGTGACTTGTGGTATTTCAAGCAATTTGATTGACCATGACAGATACCAAATTCAATATAATTTTCAATTTGAGTGGCTGTTGGATCATCATCATGGTCACCGCCGGTTGCCAGTTGCACTATGACTGTTGTTAGCATCTGATGACTAAGACTACTGATTCTAAACTGTGACTTTGGTATATTAGTTGTCTCAGAAAATTTATTACATTATTTAACTATTTTCAAAGAGTTTAAGTTCGGTACTTTTTTTTTTTTTTTGGATATTGATCATCGAAGAATAAGGCATTGATTTCCATAAGTGGAAATTTTTGCTTAATCTTCTTCTCCCTTTATTTTTTTTTTCCAAGAGTGATATAATTTGGTTCAGTGAGGTAATATGGTCTCTCCCTTTTTACCCCCCTTCTATGAGTAAAAGACTTAGTGATGTGATATCTTGAGAAATTGATATTATAATTATATTTTAGTTTTTTGAAAATTTTGAAAGTTACGGTGTGTAGGACTGTCTTATGAAGGTTGAGCACAATTTGGTTTAATTGAGCATTAGCATTTCACTTTATCTTTTACTGATTTCCTGTTCTTCTTCAGGGTGTCTTCGTTTGAGATAACTAGTTAAGTTCTCAACGTATTTTGTAAAGTTTGAAATGTTCAACGCATTCTGTCCCAGTCCCTCCTCTTGTCTACGGTCATTTTCAATAGAACTACAATACAGGGAGGTTCTCGCACTTTCTCCCCCTTTCCCTTCCTCAATCCGATTGTCTGCCGTTGTTACCACATGTAGGGAAAGTCCTACCTCACCTATGGTTTCTACTGTTATCCACTTAGACTGCGGTGGTGGCAGAATCCTACAATTTATTATTATTGCTTTCTTTTCTATTGTCTGGGTGCTTTGATGCTAGTGGTGAACAGAAGGAAAAATATGCCAGCTAATATAAAGACAAGCCATCCTTTGATGGCAGCTTGTTAAGACTGAGTTGACAACCTTTTTCTGTTTTTCAGTTGAAGTATGCAACAAGTTCTATCTAGATGGGGAAACACACTGGTTGTTTTTACATCGGTTTTGAACCCAAAATTCCGAGAAGAACACGTCACTTAAATTCATGTACACTGATTCACGGTTCTTATCACCTTGGCGGCAAACGCATCCTTCATTTTCGAAGAAACAACGCTGGACTTAACTGTGTGTTTAAATTAATGTGCCACACGGCTCCTGTCACAGGCCACAAATTAACAACTAAGTCGCACTTAATTTTGGGAGTAGGCTATTATACGTGTATGTATTCGTGTATCTTAAAAATAAAAATTACTAAAAATAATTTTATTAAATTTTAAAATAAAAATAAAAATTTAAAATATATACATGTACCGTAATTGAATTTTTTAATGTTAAAAAAATAATTCTATGTAAATAATTCATACCTCTTTATAATTTTATCGCATGTTAAAATTATTTTACGATATATATATATATATATATTACATATCGTTTAATGAGCATTATGATTTATTAATTTTGAAATAAATATGAGCATGACGGGATTTTATTAAACAATTTTAAAGATAATAAAGTGAAATGTCTTTGTATAAGACTTTCGAAGCTAATCAAGTAACACATCTTCTTTCCAAAAAAATTATGGATACACCTCTTTAATCGTTTTGTATTAAAATTAAATATATCACAAATGTTCGAGTTGCGTCCTAAAACAATGAACAAAGACAATAACAAAAAATAAAATACATTTTGGAAAGCAATGTCCAAATCTTACTTTACCTTGATGACCACTCCTTTTGTCTCTCCTGTATTACTCTAATTTTTATTACTATATTATTAGGAAACTTTTATTGGATTACTTTTATAAATTAATTTATAAACTAAAATAAGGAAGAGAAAGGAGAGAATTTCAAAGTAAAATTGTTTTTTTTAAAAAAAAAAAATGCAGTGCTATCAAACCACATCAATAAACAAGCAATGGGCAAATATGAAAGCAACCACAGGTTTGGTTTTAAAATCAACAGAAACAAAAGGTCACTCTATCTTAATCAAAACAGACAAATATTAGGCCGACTTTAGGGCAATATGCTTTTGGTGTTTACCCATAAATTATTAGACAGTCATCATGATTCCAATTTAAAATAGGACAATATTTCATTATTATATCTTTAATTTTTTTTCTTCAATTTGTTAATTTCATATCATTAATTCTATGAATATGGAATGATGCATACTCGTGTCATTTTAATTTATTTTTTTTATGTTTTGGTATGAAATTCAAGTAAAAAACGAAAAAAAATTAGGATAAGGTAAAATTTTACGTCAAAATTTTTTTAAAATTTATAAGAAAAATTACAAAAAGAGATTTTATTAAAATAAAAATAATAAATTTAAATGCATTATAAAATTCTAATGAACTTTTGAGTCTGATTTACCTAACATCATGTCAACCTCGATGTCTAATACTTCTCTCTTATATTGTACCAACTATAAAATATGGGTCACAAGTTCAATACTTATCTTTTATATTTATTTACTCTTTTTTTTTATTTACTATATAAGATTGGGATACTTTTACAACATCATGTCTATCAACTAACTATTCACTATACCAGGACAAGATAGGAGAAAGTGTCAAACTTCTTTTTGAAGCGTGGCCTTATCATATCGCTAAACAATGGGGCAAATCAAATATGGCCAAAAAAAAAAAAAAAATCTGGGTTTGGTTTAAATCAACTAAAAGAATATGTATTCTTGTTTTAATAGAAAACAGAGAAACATAAGCCTGAATCTAGGGTAATTATTTGGAAATTTGTTTTAAAAAATGGACATTTTTAATCGTAATCAATTAATTTTTTTCTTTTTTTAACCAAATAACTCACATTGGGACAAAAATGCCCTTTTGATCTGTTTTGCCTTCATTTCTTCTCTTTCACATCACTAATTCATTGCATTCATTCTCAAAAAAACCCAATCCTTTTAACAACAAGAACTAAATTTCCTTCAGCACAAACCAAAATAAAGAGAGGAACAACAACACACATGTCTAACAAAGAAGCTGCTCCAAATTAGGTGCCCTTTGATTGTTATCAAAACATGAAGGGATTATTTTTTATTTATTATTATTATTTTATTTTTTGTATTTATGAAGGGATAACTTAAAGTTAGCCCTAACAACTATTTAAAAAAAAAAAAAAAAAGGCAAAAATGAGAAGACACCAGTGCACATTCTTAAATAGATATCATACAACTATAATTATTCTAAATTTTATAAGTGGTTTGAAAAATTTTTCCATAAAATTAAAATGAATAATTTTTATTTTCATTAAAAATAAAATAATTATTACAAAAAAAACCTCATCACTTTCTAACTACACCCAATTCCATAATTTTTTATAATAATAATAATATTATTATTTTAATATGATCACTACCAAGCATCACATCCACGACTACCTTCCACCACCATCTTCGGTTAGCTTGTGCATCTACTTGAGTTGCCTCTATCAATAATAGCTTTCTCTATCCTTCTCTTGTCTTTATCAGGCGATTTGTGGCAGATCATTGACTGGGATTGTCCGATGGTTGTGAGAGTGCCACACGGCAAACAGAATATTTTTTTTATTTTTTTGTTCCTTTTACTTTATTTTATTTATTTATTCTAAACTTAAGCCTTCAAAAGCCAACCATAATTTCTTTAGGTAGGTATTTTATTAATATTTTTAAGAATAAATTTAATTTTTAATTAATTTTATATTATATAAAATTAAAATAATATTTATTTATTTACCGTCATAATCAAAACATCAACTATAAATTTTTAAAAAATAAAATAACTTTTTTTTATCAAAACATCAAAAAATAACTTAAAATTCATTGAAAATATTATTTAAAAAAAAAAGAAAAATTTTTGATGCACACTTTTAAATAGATATTATATAAGTATAATTATTTTAAATTTTATAGAAATTACGTAAAATTTTGTCTTCAGCAAAAAAAGGGGGAAGAGGATGATTAAAGGGTATTTTTTGTTTAAAATAGAACTTGTTGTGATTAAAGCAAAAAGTTGGCTAAAATTAAACAAAAAAAAAAACTAAAATTACGATTATTTACAAAAAATTCCCTAAATTATCAGCAAGCAATCGAATTCAAATAGAACATTCTTTCATTTTTTTCCCCTTTGATTAATGAAGTTTACATTATTTAATCTCATTCAAATCATGCTATTAACTAACACCCATTTAGTGTCGTGCTGCCCATGGTATCGTGTCTAACAACTTAAATGATACTTCTGTTTAACCAACTAATCACATCCCATGTCACCTATTTATATTGTTTGTTTGTTTGTTTGTTTAGAAAGTGGATTGAATACGATAAGAAATTGATTAAATTAGGGTCTAATCTTGAAAGGTAGGCTCCACGCATTAATAAATTTATTAATCTGGTGCCTTATGAAAAATTATTATATATATTTTAATTAATATTTATACAAAATATTACAGTTAACAAAAATAAATAAACAAAATTTGTTCCTTATAATAATATTACGAGATAAGATATCACATGTCGTGATCTTATTTTTTCAAAATTTTGTAGAATTTTTTAAAATATAATTTTGATAAAATTTAATATTAGGTTTAAAGAAAGTTTAATATCCTAAAATTTGACAAAATTTTAGGATTAATCATCATAAGAGCCATCTTTAAGTATCGTTGCAATCAACTAACTCCTACTACTACTATTATTATTATTAATTAATTAATTAATTAAAATTATTAAAAATTATGCAATTAGATTAAAATATTACAAATAACAAAACTAATTAAGTAAACCAAAGAGGGTACCCCTGTAATCTCAACTAAAAGTAAACGAGAGAGGGTTAACTAATACCTAATATTAATATTGTATTAATTGTTATGCATAAATTTCATAACAGGAATGTATATTTTTAGTATCATTATTTTAACAACAATACTAGTTAATTACAAATATACACTGTATTTATATTTTTTTATAGTTTATATATCTTTTTTAAATCTCTATTTAAAATAAAATATACGATAATAATATAAAATCATAAAAATAAATTTATATAAATAAATATATACACGTAATAATATTTTTATTTTAAATATATTCTTAATTAAACATGAAACTCTCATCAATTTTACAGTGGGCGCTCGACACACACACATACATTAATTCTTTTATTGGCATGTGAATGGCATCTGCGTTGAATGGTAGCTAGAGATGAATCCACGTGGTGTATGGCAAAAGCCAGGTCTACTAGTCCTCTTGGATAATTTAAATTGAATCTGGGAATTAAACAAAACAAATCTATCAAAATAGATAATTAACAGAAGTTCTTTGAATCCAATCAATTTTTAACTGCAATTCAAACACTAAGTGAGACTTTTGTGGCACATTTGATAATGTCCTTTAACTACTTGAAATTTCTTCCACTTGAATCAGTTGATCTCCCCATATTGAGAATTCATAATTGGGATACATTGTCAAAAACTAACAACAAATCAAATAATGACTTTCACTTCGCCCTCTGTAAATTCAAACTTTCTTTGTTAAAACAGGCGAGTTGTTTTATTTTATTGGACTTAAGAAAAAAATTAGGCGATATTTTTTCTAATAGAAGTTATCGTATAATTTTCTACGTTGATGTCGTATTATTGATTGATGGAATGATTTAATAATAACATATCAGTTATATCAAAAAGTTATTAAGAAAGTGAAAATGAGTATGTTTTGAGATAATAGATTGGATATAACAGTTTAATCAAAATTTATTGTTGTTATTTAAATAATGGGTGATTTTTAAATTTTAAGAAAAGTTTCCAGTATTAATGATATGATACGTTAGTTTCATCCAACTCTTTCATGTTCCTAATTTTTGGAGTTAAAAATTGGTTCATTGATATTGTCTAACTGACATGACTGTGAAAACAGGTTTAGCTGTTTCCAGCAAAGGGCCCTTAATATAATTAATGTGCATCTTAGAGCATAAACTTTTCAGAATCCACGTAGAGAAGCTCACATACTCTCCCTCTGGACGTTCTTCTCTATCTTTCGTTTGGTGTGAGTCTCTTATCTCACGTGAGTTCACCTACCAAGTCTCACGACTACAAACAGTGCTTCCCGGTTCATCTCATATCACGTCACACGCCCAGCTCACTTGCTTGTATATCTATCTATATATATATATATATATATATATATATCCGACACTTACTCATAAATTTCACGGCACATGCACAAGAAATTGCCATGGCTGCCTTCGACTCTATCTTCTTCCGTGATGTAGCTGCTGCAATCGTCCTCTTTCTCATCACCCGTTATTTCATCCGTTCTTTCGTTGGAAAATCCCTCCGACCTCTTCCTCCGGGGCCGAAAGGATGGCCGGTTATCGGCGCCTTACCTCTTCTAGGAGCCATGCCACATGTAGCCCTAGCCAAAATGGCCAAAAAATATGGACCCGTCATGTACCTTAAAATGGGCACATGTGACATGGTTGTTGCCTCAACCCCAGACGCCGCTCGAGCTTTCCTTAAAACCGTAGACCTGAATTTCTCGAACCGGCCACCGAACGCCGGCGCAACTCACTTAGCCTATAATGCTCAGGACATGGTCTTTGCTGATTATGGACCGAGGTGGAAATTGTTAAGAAAGTTGAGCAATCTTCACATGCTTGGTGGAAAAGCGCTAGATGATTGGAGTAAAGTTCGTAGCGTTGAGTTAGGCCACATGCTTCGAGCCATGTGCGAATCTAACCGGAGGAACGAGCCGGTGGTGGTGTCGGAAATGTTGACGTTCGCCATGGCGAATATGATCGGCCAAGTGATACTCAGCCGTCGAGTATTCGTGACAAAAGGTACAGAATCTAACGAGTTTAAAGACATGGTGGTGGAACTCATGACTTCTGCTGGATTTTTCAACATCGGTGATTTTATTCCGTCGATTGGTTGGATGGATTTACAAGGAATCGAACGTGGGATGAAGAAATTGCATAAAAGATTTGATGTTTTGTTAACGAAAATGATAGAAGAACATACGGCATCGGCACATGAACGTAAAGGGAAGCCAGATTTTCTCGACGTTATCATGGCCAACCGAGATAATTCCGACGGCGAAAGGCTCAGCATCACTAACATTAAAGCTCTTCTCTTGGTATATCTCTCTTCACAGCTCTTAATCTTTTTATTTTTCTATCCAATATTTCCATTAATTTCCAGTTAAATTCCTCCCCCGAAAATTTTATGTACAAATATCGGAATTTTAACAGAATTCATACTTAAATTCTTAAAAAAAAAAAATCTAATTCTGAATAAACTGTTTATAGTAAAAGTAAAGTAACCTAAGCATTGGTAGTACGGTTATTTAATTTGTTCCCAGAGTCTTTTGTCTGGTCCCTTTTTTTTTATCTTTTTATGTATAAATATTAATTAATGGCTTCGATTTCTCTCTCTATATAGAATTTATTTACTGCTGGGACTGACACATCGTCGAGTATTATCGAATGGGCACTGGCTGAGATGTTGAAAAACCCTACCATTCTCAAACGGGCACACGAAGAAATGGATCAAGTAATTGGCAGGAACCGAAGGCTTGAAGAATATGACTTACAAAAACTCCCATACCTACAAGCAATATGCAAAGAAACATTTCGAAAACACCCGTCAACGCCGTTAAACCTCCCACGTGTCTCGACCGAAGCATGTGTCGTAAATGGTTACTACATACCTAAAAACACTAGACTTAGTGTCAACATTTGGGCAATAGGACGTGACCCCGACGTGTGGGAAGACCCTCAGAATTTTTCCCCAGATAGGTTTTTAAGTGAAAAATATGCAAAAATTGATCCTCGAGGAAATGACTTTGAGCTAATTCCTTTTGGGGCAGGAAGAAGAATTTGTGCCGGAACAAGAATGGGAATTGTGTTGGTTGAGTACATTTTGGGCACGTTGGTGCACTCATTTGAGTGGAAATTGCCAGATGGAGTACAAGAACTTAACATGGACGAAGCATTTGGTCTTGCACTGCAGAAAGCAGTGCCCCTTTCTGCTTTGGTCCTACCAAGGCTGGCCCCAACTGCTTATGCTTCTTAATTAAGCACTGCTACTATTTCTCCTTAAATGCATGCATGGGCTAAGCTGCCGGTTGGTTTAATGTCCCAGCGGTTTGTTTTGTTCCTGTTTGTTTGTTTGTGTCTTATTTCTACAAATATTATTGCAGCAATTAAGAGATGAGCTCGTCTCTGTAATGGTGATTTGAGATGCAATAAAAAGACATTTTATTAATATATTTCTGCTACATATTTTAATTTTAATTTACATCATTGAAAAATGAAATGTCAATTACCAAATCGTTTACGAATCCCGTCACATCATTAATGTCAAATTTTATGTTTTATTTAATTATTATTATTATTGTTTATCTAATATATCTGTTTAACTAATTTACAAGCATGCAGAGAGACACTCTGGTATAGCTCGCAGGAGATTCGTACATTACTCACGGGTTATTCTTATTTTTTAAAATCTTTTAAAGATTATTTAAATTTTTTTAAATTATTTTAAATATTATTTATTACATATTTTAATTTTTTATAAATTATTTTAATAATTATTTATTTTATATATTTTAATATTTTTATTTTAAATTTTATAAAAATAATTTCAAATCTCATAATTAATTTTTTAAAATTGTAATATTACTCATAAATAACTTAACCATTTTCAATTAGAAGTATTATTTTTATTTAATTAAAAATAATATAGATGTTGTATCCACACAAAAATTTAATTTATTTTTAAAAATAGATATGTACACGTATACTTGTAATAATGGATAAATAAATTATTTAATTATTAACATTAATTGTCCTTGGAATCACAATTTAAAAAAAAAAAATCTGCTAAGAAAAGTAAAAATCAGTGGGTGAATTAGAAAGAATAGTAGGTAGCATAATCAAATATTAAGGGCATATGATGCTTTAACATATAGTAGGTCATCATGTGAGATGGTTGTAGATTAGGTTTCTAAAAAGATTATATGTTTATGATAAAAATTACTATATATAGTGATTTTTTAATACAAATAAAATCTTAATTAGCATGTAAAAATAACATTTATTGAGACATGAAAAACAAGAATTTATTGTGGGTATTAATTGGTCAAGCGATGAAATTTTTTTGGTTATATTAATAAAAAAAAGATAAGAATTTATACCCCTAATTAAGAAAAAGATATTGGTAGAATGGGATTACAAATGAAATTTTTTGTTGGAATATAATAAATTAAAAAAAAAAAGCTTGTTTTGGGGGCACATATGTATAAATCAAGGTGTGGTCAATTCCAATCAAATTTCTAAATTTTATTATTTTTTTAGGTTTTTAATAAATTTTTGTATTACGAGAGATAAAAAAAAATTAATTTAAACCGAACTCAAATCAAACTACATAACTTTGTCTAGGTTTAAAATTTATTTTGGTAGAGTAAAGTTGAGGTAGAATTTTTCAATCCAAATTTATTATAGGTAAGTTTGGGTTAAGTTTCTTTAATTCAAATAATCTAACCCAAATCGTACAAACATTATTGTTATAATTTGTTATAACACTTTTGTTAGATATTTATAATATAAAAAATTCTAAGTTAATGTTTAAAATTAAATAAATATGCGTAAATTAGAGTTTTATTTATGGAGAATAAATAAACTAAAAGTGTACTTATCTTTTAATTAATTAACTTATGGTTAGAAATAGGGTAAATGTGTCTTTCTACAAATCATAACCCTTATTTTTTTAGTTATATTGATCTTTTGAAGAATTTACTAAAATTTTCATGTTTTCTATATGCTTTCATTATTTTATTTTGAATTTTTATATTTACTAGTAGGTTTTCATTTATTTGTCTTAAATATTGTATGAATATAAATGTTGAGAATTTTATATTATTTTTAAAATTAAATTTGTAATTTAACTTTAATTTTTTCAGAATATATATAAATTAGATTTTAACACTTTAAATAAGTTTACATTATTAATTTGTTGTTAATTAATGAAAATCTATAAATAATAATAATAAAAATAATAATAAGATAACATTGGCCAATAGCACTAATTGTCCTCGAAATCATAATTTAAAAAAAAAATCTACTAAAAAGAGTAAAAATCAGTAGGTGAATTAGAAAGAATAGTAGGTAGCACAATCATATATTAAGGGCATTTGATGCTTTAACATAAAGTAGGTCACCATGTGAGATGGTAGTAGATTAGGTTTCTAAAAAGATTATATATTTATGATAAAAATTACTAGATATAGTGATTTTTTAATATAACTAGAATCTTAATTAGCATGTAAAAATAACATTTATTGAGACATAAAAACAAGAATTTATTGTAGGTATTAATTGGTCAACCGATAAAATTTATTCGGTTAAATTAAGAAAAAAAAAAGATAAGAATCGTATTTCTTATTAAGAAAAAGGTCTTGCTAGAATGGGATTACAGATGAAATTTTTTGTTGGGAATATAATAAATAAAAAAGCAATCTCAAATTTATAAATTTTATTTTTCTAAATTTGTAATAAATTCTTGTAATATGAGGGATAAAAAATTTTTTAATTTAAACCAAACTTAAATCAAACTACATAGCTTTGATTGGGTTTAAAATTTATTTGGGTTGAGTTAAGTTAAGGTAGAATTTTTCAATCCCAATTTATTATAGGTAGGGTTGGGTTAAGTTTCTTTAATTCGAATAATCTAACAAAATCATATAAACATTATTGTTATAATTTGTTATAACTCTACTATTAGATATTTATAATATAAAAAAATTAAAATTATTATATTAAATTAAATAAAAATAAGTAAATTAAAATTTTATTTGTAAAGAATAAATAAATTATAGATATATTTATCTTTTAATTAATTAACTTTATAGTTAGAAATGGGGTAAATGTGTTTTTTTAAAAACTATGTCATAAAGTAAAATTACTACAAATTTCAAGAAATGTATATAATAAAATCATTTTTTTTTAAAGTTGTATTGAACTTTTGAAGAATTTATTACAATTTTCATGTTTACTGTATGTTTTTATTATTTTATTTTGAAATTTTATATTTATTAGTTGGTTTTCATTTATTTGTCTTAAATATTGTATGAATATAAATGTTGAGAATTTTATGTTATTTTTTACAATTAAATTTGTAATTTAACTTTACTTTTTTCAGAATATATAAAAATTAGATTAACACTTTAAATGAATTTACATAATTAATTTGTTATTAATTAATAAAAATATAAAATAATAATAATAATAATAATAATAATAATAATAATACTTGCCAATAACACACAAAATGATAAATTTTGAGTATAATTTTAAAATTAAAAATTGATTTAAT
This sequence comes from Swietenia macrophylla, assembly GCA_032401905.1. Classification (NCBI taxonomy): domain Eukaryota; kingdom Viridiplantae; phylum Streptophyta; class Magnoliopsida; order Sapindales; family Meliaceae; genus Swietenia; species Swietenia macrophylla. The sequence continues at coordinate 9,493,508 of CP135566.1, forward strand.
TTGATTTGTGTTCTTTGATAGTTTGAATTGGATTACCATGAAATATAGCCAACCCCCCCTTTTTTTTGTTAGTTTGGGTCAATATTCATCCGGCTCAAATTGAATCATGACCACCATACTATAATGATATAATTTTATTTTTTTATCATATATGGCAATGATCATTAATTGTACTTAATTTTAATTAAGGCCAAGGCCTTGCTAACTATCACGTCTTGAGTCTTATTGTCTAGCACATGAGTTACATTGTTCTGACACAGAGGCCACATGCTTCTAAAAGATTCACTATTAATAAGTTGATATTGTAAATATGGCAACTATCTATATAATTAGAGAGATTGTGGATTTAACAAGGGTCAAAGAAATAATCTTGCTTTAATCTCGATCATTCATTGTACTTGTGTTCCACTATAAATAGAGAATACGTCGTGTAGCCAAACCATTCGAGTAATTCTTTCTCAAAATTTTAGTGTTTTTTTTTACATCTCTTGTTTTTATTTTTTAGCACTTGCGAGTTTAAAATTAGTTTAACTCAAACCATTTAAAGTTGAACGTTTTAATCCATGACATAAGGCACGATGAAATCATAATTTATTATATTTTATAAAAATTAATTAAAAATATAAAAAAAGTATTTATTTTTAAAATTTTTCTAAACATTATTTTAGTAACACTTCTCTTTCGAACTTGTATTCTAACATCTATTCTTATTGACATTTCTCCTACCACGTTGTTAGTTTAGTCTTTTTCGATGGTGTTATGTAAATTCATGACATGTCGGAGCATTCAATTTGCCAGTAGTTCTCCACTATCATTTAATTTATGTATTGTCAACTATACATCATAACCTTCTTGCAAATAACAAGTCCTGCCCAAATTAAAACACTAAGTTGCCCAAGTACTCACCCAAAAGAAAGACCCTGCAAACAAGGGAAAAGGACAATTACAACTCTATAATTTAGTAAATTAAACTCTTTAATTTTGTTAATTTTAAAAATATTTATCAAAAGTTTAGTCGGTTAGTTTATATGATCTATTTGATTAACCAAACAAAAAAAAAAGGATATAAGGATAATATAGTATAAATTTTTTCGGTTAACTATGATAATTACAAATAAATTTTATACTGTAAATATCGTAAAATGAATAGATTTATATCATAGATATAAGAAATCAAAAAATATCTTTATTAATTTTTTATTATAAATATATTTTACAATAAATAATTAACATAAATATAATTATATTTATATTATTAATATATTCGAAATAAATATATTACAGTTATTTACATCGAATTTTGAGAGTCCAACAATTATTTTTTTTCTAATAATTGTACCATAGACATAAGATCAATTGTTATATAAAAATATATATATTTTTCATCTAAACGATCTTATCAACTATCGGATGAGGTTTTCATGAATACATTTAACATCAGGCTAATTAAAAAGTTTAATTTAGCATAAGTGTATGTGTTACTTTTCTTAATTTCATTGAAGTTGCAATTTTTTTAATGATTGATACAAAAATGAAATGATTTCTCGAAATTTGATTTGTAATAATTTTTGATAATAAAAACAAAAATGGAATAACATTCCTAAATTCGGTTAAACTTTATAGCATGCAGATTTAGGGTAGGGAAAGATTCATGTGTTAAGACGTAGCATAATTTAGGATAATTTTAAATTGATTTATTTAATAATTATGTTAAAAATTAAAAATATTAATTTAAAATAATTATTAAACAGGTTAAATTTTTCTAATTACGTCAACTGGTTAACATATTTTTTATTACATATTTAAATAAAACCTTTTAAAATATTTATAGTGATACGTATTTAAATATTAATAAATTTTATTTTAAATATATTAAATATTTTTTAAATAGAATAAATATAACTAAATACATTTTAAATAAAAAAATATAAGACAAACCTATTAAAATAAAATAATTATTTAAATAAATAAATATATTTTAAATAGAGTTACTTGTTGAGAAGTCTAAATCTAAACTCAAAAATATTATTAATTATATCGATATCACATACTTAATATTCATGTAAAATCTTTTTTTGGACTCAAATTTGTTTATTCATATTAAATTTGTATTGAATATTTCCATTTGGATGTAAATTGTCACCCGTAAATCGGATATTACAAATACTAATAGAAAGATGCTTTTGAGAATGGTAGCTAATAGCATTGCATGTTGTGTTATCATTATTTCACGTTGGCATTGAATTTGCACAACACATAGTTTGCTCCCATGTTGTCACATTTTACATCATTGATCTAATTATATAAAGATTTTGGTCTTATAGCATCTATAATCCATTGCAACATTATATAGTAGTACATAGTTCTCAATAATACATAGAAATAATGAAACTAAAGAGGAGAACGTGACACCCATGAAGAGCAGTTCCCAGTGAAGAAATTTGTTTGAAAAAATAATTAATTAATTGTACACTCGGAAGATCAAGTCAACAACAACGGCAACAAATGCAACAATAATTATTAGTTATAACTAATGTACCCCCTAAAAGTGCAAATATCGATGGATTACATGTACAATACATAAAGAAATGAAGATCACCCTTCTAATCTCCCATCCATCTTTCAAATCATGCAGCAACAGCAGTAGCAGAAGACCCAATTCATATGCATGCACCCCTATTGGAATGTTCATAAAAGTAAGCTGGAGAGAAAACTAGCAAATAATGGATACTGCAAATTTGCAATTCTCAGCTGCTTGCAACTTCAGTTTCATGCATAAAAGTTCTTCATATTGGCCATCTCCAAACACCCTCTTTTCCTCTCAATCTAGATTTAAAGAATATAAATGTACGTATAAAATTTAAAGCATCCATGAGTGTCAATCAAACTACATGAATGCTTCTGACATTTTGTTTCTTTTCTTCTCCTCTCCACCATTGTTAAAAATCGTGCAGAGACTGCATCATTCTTTCACAACGATATTCATTTTTATCCTTTCCCATCCCCACCACACAACCGACACAATCAAACAAATACATCGCGCCTCTTCTTCGGATTCGCTTCTGGGTTTCCTTTTTTCATCATTGCCACAAATTCCTCGTAGTTGATCCGCCCGTCCTGCAAAACCATACGCAAAATTGCCTTGTTAAGATTTAAGAAATTTGGGATTTGAATCTCGTTCATATCAGTGCAATTCCTGCTGCTTACATCGTCGCCATCGACTTCAGAAATGACTTCCTGTATGTCTTTTCCATCGTTCATGCCATATTCTCGGAGAACTTGCTCCAGCTCTTCAGTTGTAATGAACCTATGTGTATTAGGTAACCAATCATGGAACAGTTAAGAATCGTGAATTTCTAGCCAACTATTTGATTCAACTTCCAAAAGTTAACCAGAAATTATTATAATGTTACCCGCTGTTATCTTTGTCGAAGTGCTGGAAAGCTGTATAAAGATGTTCTTCTTTATCCATTCTGTTTAAATGCATCGTTGCAGTGATAAACTCATCGTAATCTATGGTTCCATTGCCATCTGCATCAGCCTATTTTCCGGAAAACAAATTTTGATTCATAAGTTTATTGAGATCTCATTCGCATAATTGCTTCCAGGATTTCAAAGAAAGAACAGAAAAGAAAAGAAAAGAAAAAGAAGAAAGGAAAATCTTACAGCTTCCATTAATTGTTTAACTTCAGCTTCAGATAGCCTAGTTCCTTGCTTAGCAAGTCCTTGCTTCAATTCTTCGAGTGTTATCGTTCCACTGTTATCAGTGTCTATGCCCTTGAACATCTCCTTCAGACCCATGATTTCTTCCTCCGATAAGCATCCCGCAATGACCTGAAAATTCCAGAGCAAAAAGCAGTCAAAAAACTCTTTCAAAACATTCAAATTTGAATAAAAATAATTAATATTCTGATAATCATTACCCGAAGAGCAACTTTCTTGAATTTGTTCATTGCTTTGAACTGTTTGAGCCTACCCAATACTGCGTTGTCAAGAGGAATATCAGGTGCTTCTCCATCCTCCTTGATCCATGGATGACCTGAAGAATAAAAATTCAATAAGCAAAATTTTGTAAATAATGAAAAATGAAAAGGCAAAATTAAGGCTTTAAACATTCATACTTAGAACTTGAATGGCAGTCAGCCTCTGCTTAGGGTCTGAATTGAGCATTTTCTTAACAAGATCCTTTGCTTGAGGTGAAATTGCAGGCCATGGATCGCTTGAAAAATCAACGTGCCCACGCAAAATTGCATTGAATATACCATGTTCCGATTCTGCCAGAAATATTGCAATTGAAAAAATATAAAATCGAAATAGAATACACATCGGAAGATGCAATATTAATTTCACCAATAACACTAAAAAACTTTTATTACCTGACCAGAAAGGAGGAACCCCGCAAAGAAGAATGTATAACATGACACCGACACTCCAAATATCAGCTTCTGGTCCATATTTCCTCTTCAACACTTCTGGTGCAATGTAATATGCACTACCAACAATATCTTTAAACACTTCTCCTGTTATGGATTAAAATTCACTTGTTGTTAGGACGATTTTAAGCAGAAACAACGAGAAAATGGAGGGAAATAAGACGAATGATATTACGAACCTGGCTTGTAAAACACAGAAAGACCGAAATCTGTGGCCTTGAGAGGTGAATCTTCTTCCTTGTTGAGCAACAAGAAATTTTCTGGCTTGAGATCCCGATGAATGACCCCCATGGAATGACAAGTATGTATGATTTGAACAATAGTACGCAACAAGCCAGCAGCAGCACGTTCTGAGTAATGACCCTTGGCAATAATCCTGTCAAAAAGTTCACCTCCAGCACACAATTCCATCACCAAATGAACAGATTGTTTATCCTCGTAAGCTCCTTTGAGTTCAACAATATTTGGCTGACCAGTTAAGTGATGCATAATTTGAACCTCCCTCCTAACATCCTCAATATCCTCTTTGTTAACAAGTTTTCTTTTAGCAATTGTTTTGCAAGCAAATTGCTCTCCCGTGGCCTTATGTTTACACAAATGTGTGATACCAAACTGTCCTCTACCAAGTTCTTTACCAATAGAGTAAATAGCTTTAACGTCTTCCATCGGACGTCCTAAAACTGGGCCGATAGGCCCCGGTTTTCCGACCTTGTTGGAAGCACCCCCGGGAGTCGTTGAAGGAGGTGTATTATTTGGTGGGGTGTTGGAAGAATCCATGGCAGCTGCAGCATCTCTGCCATTGTTATTATTGGCACCACTTGCAGATGAAGTAGTTTTTTCCTTTTCATCACTTTCAGATTTTCCATGGGAACAGCAATTACCCATGATAATAAAAAGGAAAAAAAGAGAAAAAAAGAAAAACAAATTAAAGAGAGGATTGAGAGGGGTTGATGGTCTAAAGAGATTTAACCCTTTTTAAAAAATATATATATTTTTTTAAATCTTTCTTTCTATCTTTATGGGGGGTACAAGAAAGTGTTTGTTTCAGAGTTAAGAGAGAAAAAGAAAGAGGAGGATTAGGGAACAGGTTGGATTTTTGGTGCAGAAATTGATGAGGATTGATTGCGAGGAATTTTAGGAATAAAGCGAGTCTAAATTGTGGTTGAAAGTGTCATATTGTTTTAGGATTGAAACTGGTTGGGAACTAAGAAAGTATTTTAGACATGGGTTCAGAGGATTTTCCGGGACAATTTAAAACAAGATTTTGATTGCTTTAAGAATTATGATTAATTAAGAACTTACACTTGTAATGTTTAGTATAAAATACAGCTGGTATGTATGATATTGCCATTGATAGTTGGCTTTTTTGTTCACCATGCCATGGCATGTTGCCCAAAACCATCCTAAATTGTTGTGCATCTAAATTTATCAACCTGTTAGAAGTAAACCGTTTGTACTTTTTTTTATTATATTTACAAGCAAATTGTTATATTTAAGTTACATTTAATTTAATAACGTTACAGTTAATAATAAAGAATTAAAGTTTTTAACGTAAAATTTAAAATATTTAACACAAAAATTAAAATAATAAATATAAATTTAAAAATTTTAAATTTATAATAATGAATCAGTCATGAATCATTTTGAATCACAATAATCCTGTCAAACATATTAAAAACAAACAATTATGTAACATAACTGATAATAATATCCTTCCAAATGCATTTGTTAATCTCTTGAAAAAAAAAATTAATATATATATTTTTTATTTTACAAGTAATTTAAGATCATTACGTTTCAACTTAACTTTGAAGGGTGTTTCATATCGTGGGTTAAATTGAAAAAGAAAATCTTAGCAGTAAGTTTGTTGAGAAAAATAATAAAAGCATTGTACTAGTGCGAGTAAACAGAATTAGAGCCATGAAAGAGATCATCGGAAATTCAGCAATCAGTAGGGCTTAAGCACATCCTTGATTCAGACAAATGAAATTAAAGCATATCCGAAATTCGAAGAGTGAAATCAAATTGTCTAACAATGTTTACAATATGGTAATAAAATCTACTCACTGCATCATTCTCAAGGGATTTATATTAGTGGTGTTGCACCTTAATTATCAGTTCATTTGAAGAAGATCTTTTTTCCAACCACTGCCTCTTCTTTGTCCCATAGATGGACTGTTGAATTTATTTTACAATTTTGTTTTGGGAGGTTTTTACAAATCCAAAAGTTTAGTTTTTGGAGAATGTGAGTACATAATGTATTACTAACAAAAGTTTACTAAATAGATTCAAATACATATTCAAATACAAATCCAAAATCACACGGAAATTGCATTAGCAAATTAAGTTTTATTCAATTAAACATTCCTTTACAAATCCAAATTCATATACAAATTTGTATACATGTTCATATAAAGCATTGAAATGCAAATTCTTGGTAATTCAAATGCATTTTTAAATAGAGATTTAGCCATCAAATTCAATCTAATTGAAGAGTATGGAGCATGTAAAACGGTAACAGGAACATCTATATTGTCCTTCCTAAATAAAAGTACATTATAGTCCTTTCAGTGATAGAATCGAAGGACTCACTTCAGTTGTAAGTCTCACCATTTTGTACAGAACTCTCCCACAATTCTCCAAAAACAATCATCAAATAAAATCTTACCATTTATGTCAAATACATAATTATTATTAGATAGTCAATTACGAGAAATATTGATAAAATTAAAAAAGTCGAGAAAAAATATTATATTTACGTATTTTTTGATGAGTTTAATTGAGAGTTGTTTTAAAATTAGATTATTTATATAAAATTTTATTAAAAAAAGTTAATTTTTTTAAATTGAAATACTTTGACAATTTTATCATGAAATTTTAGTTTTAAAAATAACCCCTTCTCCAAAATTCGCCAGAAAGAAACATTGTTAATCATATTATTTATATTCCAACAATTTCATCTTCTTCAATCACATCCAAACCACAGAAGACATACATAAAAACTAGCCTAAATTGATTTTTAAGCCTTTCACATGCATCAATTAAAATAAATCAATGAAATCACAAATTTGTTGTGATTTTGTTTTGTAAAGCGAGTGAGTGATTGTTTAAGAGGAAAAGAAAATATTAATCCAGGAATATTTTCCTCCAAAAGTAACCTTTTTTTGGTCAAATTTATAACAAAATTTTGTTTTAAGTTGGATTACAATTATAAGGGGCCTTAAAATTGGCCTATTTTGATAAATAATTCTAAAATTTGACTTTTTTTTACATCTCCTTGCATACTCTAACTCTCTCTCTCTTAACAAGTGTCTGATTAAACGAGTAACTTTTAGTTTAAGTTAACATGATTTAAAGCGGATAATATGATTTAAGGCAGGATACTATCAAAGTTACAGAAGGCATCATATTTGGCATTCATCCTTTATTTTTATTTTTTATTTTTTATTTTTTATTTTTCTATAAAACTAATTATGTGAATTAGTTTCTTTTAGGCTTATTTCCAAAACCAAAATTACCAGCTTGCTCATTGCATTGATGAGCCATTTAGCCAGAAACAAGAATTACAATTATAACAACATTCTTCTTCCTTTTCCTCTTCACTGGTGAAATACCCTGCAGCATTTTCTGCGCTTGAAAATGGCAATGCTGACACTAACATATATATCATATCCTAATCGATGGATGATGAACGGCTACTAGTAGGACTTGTTCTTGGCGTCCAAGCATAGAGGAGCATACCCAAGACAAGGATCACAGCTCCGGCAACAAATCCGGATGGAAGAGCGGATGCAACGGATAGAAATGGTAGCGGCAATGTGAACATGTACATGGATATTGGCTCTGCCATGAGAAACCACGGAGCCAACATATCAATTGAAGTAATGCATGGAAAACTGTGCAAGTATCAAAAAGCTTAAACTTGAACATAAGCACTCAAACAATGGAATTGAGTTGAATATGACAATGTAAATCACATACCTGAAAATGTGGAAGCAAGAGAAGATACTACTGCAGAAGAAATCTTGATGAGATGCAGCATTGATATGTTGAAACCCATGTTGAAAAGAATATAAAGTAAGGGGAGGAGCGGCCCACCATCACATCCTGTGGCCATGGAGATTGCAAAGAGTTTAAATCAATCAATTACTACATTTGTTCTGCAATATCATTACTAAAACAAAGAGTTTAAAAGTTACATCAGTTTCATTATTTTAGCAGGAATACAAGGTGAAATTCTAACTAGGTAAGCCTGAGCTCCCCGTGTGGCAGGATGCTGACATACCTGCCAACTTAAGGAATAATAATCTTTCTCATTCTCAAAACCACCTACAATATACTTACCTTCATTAACATTTATTTTAAATCAGCAATATTCATCTAATGTCTAATAAACATTGCTCAAGATGGTAAGTAGTAAGCCCACAGAAAATGATTGTCCAATACACAAAAGTTTCCACAGCATACTCCTGTCACTTTCTAATAAGAGTATGAAATGAGAATCAGATTAAAAGCTTCATCTGGTTATCCTACTCATGAGACTTTTTTTTTGTCCCCTAGCCTTCTTTGCCTTCAATGCAATCCTTCAAGCTCTTGTACAGAAACATAAGTAACAAATAAGCCATAGCTTACCAAATGAATCGTAACTTACCTCTTGATAAAGTACCAATGTTAAGGAAGCAGGCAGCACCATCTCTAAGATAGTTGGGAAGTTGACTAAATGGAACGCCCCATAATTTTGACACAATAGGTAGTAGAAGGAATATGAAGAGAGCCTGTGTTTAACCATAGTTGGAAAGAAATAATTAGTCTTTAACATTCAGATTGGTAATGAGAAAACAATTATAAAAAGCTAAAGTAATATTTTTGTAACCACAAAAATCTCAAATAAATATCAATGGGTTACTTACTTGGAAAGCAGATCCATAGGAGTTTACTACAAATAGATCAACCGAACCTCCCTGATCCAAATGCAATAAAGTAATCATCAAACATCACCCAGATTACTGGAAAGAATAAAATACGAGAAAAACAAATAAGGTAGACAAGAAACCAAACAGGCAACTTATGAATCAAGCAGGAAAAGAATTTTTTTTTTTGTTTTTTCCAGTTTAGTAAACTTTAGTAAAGCAACTAACATTAGTCTATACTCTCTTGCTTTTGTCATGCTGATTAGTGGTTTTAATTACTGTAATAATCATTCATTTCCCCACAGACACAATCTAAAATGCATTTCAATATGGCAGCAAAAGTTATATTATCTAACTTGCAGGAGGAGTCAAAACACAAGTATATCATCATTTTATCTGTCAATCTATAAACATACACTTGAAATCTGCCCACCACTGTACTTACTTTTAACTGTCGAGCTGCATCTGAAAAGATAACTTCCTACAAAAAGAAAATAAAGATGTTGCCACTTGCCAGTTAATTGATGAGGATTATGAGGTAAAAGAAAAAATTGGACAAGTTTAGATATTTCAGAATTTCCAACAACCTTTAGTATTGAACCAGCAGCTTGGAATAGAAAAGAAACTATCATTAATAGACTCCAAAATATACTGGCTTCCTTCAAAGAATGACCAGCACTAGATCCACTGCAGAGAAGGAACAGAGCAAGTGTTAATACCAATGACAGGGACAATTATTATCATGATCCTAAAAAGAAAGTAAAATTTAGTGGGGGTTGTACTTGTAAACATGTTATCAAGTGTAGTACATAATATGCAAAGTTGAAAATTATTCCCAATGTGAAATACACTGTAGAAAATCTAAAAGATCAGCTGATAACCGCAAAATAGACTCTGAATTTTCAGACTTCACATAAAGAATAAGAAGATCCCGCAATCCACTTTAGCATGCTCAAAGAACAGAAGCTTTATGCTCTAATTCTCCATATATTATGGAGACCAGCCACTTGGCTGATCTCCGTTCACAGGAAGGATCTGGTCCGCAACTTGATATTTTTATGAGAGTTAGATATCCTTTATTGCTCTAATCAGAGATTTGGTTAATCATGATTTCTCTTAATGAACAAAGGTTAAGAAACATTTTGGAATTACCAAAAGAATACAACATTTTGGATGAAAATCATTAGTTAGTTATGAAGCAGTTTAATTGACCAACAATAGTAATTTGCAGTCATTCTATGTCCATTTATCTTTAGATAAAAACTAAAGAAAATTATATATAGAAATAAGGAATTAATAAAAAGTGAATAAGCCATGCACATATTCGAGGTACTATGTAGGAATATCCATATATAACCTAGACCACAATTAATACAAGAGGAAGATGGCACTGTGGAATTCATACTCATGAGAATTAAAGCTTCCAAAGTCCAAAATTTAGAGCCTCAAAGTTGTAGCCCTCTTAGACCTACAGCTCATGATCATCAAATAGACAGATTTTTGGAGAAAAAATGTAAATGTTCTCATTTTTGGACACCCAGAAATCTCTCTGACCTTTCTATGCTGACTGATTTCTAAATTGAAGACTACTACTGGGGAACGGATGTGAAATTGAGCCAATAATATTTAAAAATGTGTAACAATTTCATATCATAATTCAGAAACAAAACAAATTACCTTGCTACAGTTATGATAATGCCAATGGCTACAAGAAAGCAACCAAGTAGTTGATTGACTTTATATCTCCTCCCAAGGAAAATAATTGATAGAATAATTTGCCATACAAGAAAAGTCTGCAAAAAGTATCCAACTTCAGTGTTAGCTTTTGCAAAGGCAGGTCATCAGCTGGTCTGACTCTCAAGAGCTTGAAAACATAACCAAGTTGCATGTTAGTATTTCAACAGTCCCAAACATTTATGAGCCACTGACGCATACTGGGTTTTGTTTCAATGAAACCATAAATCCACTAACTTTTGGTCCTATGATTTAATACTTCGGGAAATAGACAGTTTATAGACTCGGCTTGTGCTTTCAAACCCAGAAAGCTTGGCTGATGAAGATGGATATCCTGGTTTAAAGCTTAGAACTTGGCTGTACATCGTATACAATAAGATATCTAACTCATGCATTCAAATTAAATTCTATGCCATTGCACCACTGAGTTATAATAATGTTTACTGCATAATATGTCATCTGATAAGTTCAACTATTTAAAAAGAGAACTCCTGACTTTAGTAATTAGAGTTGAAGGCACTGTGCAAGCCTGGACAAAAATATAACAATATAAGTGTTCCTCAGAGTTATCAACCAATGGATGCAAGTCAATGGCAACTAATCGCTAAATACTTCTCACCTGTGACAAAACTGGAATTGATGCTCCGGAAAGTATTGCTGATCCAAGAAAGATGACAAAGAATAGAACACATGAGAATTTGAATATATCCCCAATACAAAAAAAAAAAAGGTTTAAGTTCACTATCTCTGCCAATTGACTAACCATCACAGAAGAAATTGCTAGCTGTTAAAGACAAATTTCCAATGCACATGAAGATTGACAATTCAAAAACCACATAAACTGAAAAGAAATTAAGAATTAGCATACATCATTCACATAGTTTCACAAGTCCGTGTAAACGGTGCTTGCCATGCACTGACAAATGATTTTGCAGCTTGCGCTGAACAATGAAGGAAACAAAATTCTCAATAGTCAAATAATAAGGGCACATTTACAGATAGAGAGGACTTTGATTTTAAGGAAATGACGAGCTGGATTCAGTATCAAAAAATTTATAAAAAATTATGAGAAAAGGTAGCCATACAAAGAAAAAAACTATTTTCATATAACTGTTTTCTAAAACCTACCATTAGGATAGTTTTTGAATAACTAGGATGGTAATTTCCTTCAATTGGGAGGGAGCTTTTGACCGAATTATTTAATCATCATATACTGATGAAAAAAGGGAGAGACATTAAACAAAGCTGGTAGTACAATTTAGCAATCAATAATGCCTCTAGAAATATAAGCATATGTAGGACAAATAAATGGGACGGATAAGAGAATATTACCTCCTGCTGCCATTCCGGTAACAGCAGCAAGAGCCTCCAAAAGGCCAACAGCCAAAAATGGAGCTTTTGGCATGGAAAGCATCTCATCTGTGACAATGCCAGCGTGGTACCGAAAACACAACACAGAAAAGTACACGGCCACATACCTGGATGAAAAAATTATTTTACTTAAACAGGTGAGAATTTGTGTCATCCATCTTCCACAGTAGTATTCATCTACATATGTTAGTCAGTTAATTAATGATAAATAAATGGATTGAAAGCTTTCGTTGAAAGTATCAGAAAACTTTGTTCTAAAGAAACAAAGTCCAGAACCAACTATAAGTTGCATAGAAAAAATGAAATCCGTTGAGGTCACAATAAAAAATTAACACAGGCTCTCAAAGAAAAACTTTATTGACGCCACAATGCCATTGAGAGAAACAATAAGATTTGGTCCACCCTGAAAAGGAGTCGTCATATTTTTGGTACCCTTAAGGTTTCCTTTCTCTAAAAAGAGGCACGAATTCTCGTTATCATCGCAGTCCCACTCAATGAAAATACAAGATCCTTCGAACGATTGAGAGCATATATATATATATATATATATAAATATGGAGGCTCTTTTGGCACATCATCACCTTGCCGAAAGAGAGAAGTTTAGTGATAAACAATTCAGAGGGGCCGGCCAAACAAATAGGTATTTTGTGTGAAAGGGATAATTCGGGAAATAACATCAGGGTCCCTAATATTTTATAATTATATCAAATTAGTCCCTAGCTGTATAAATTAACTAAAATACCTTTTCAAGTAAACACACTATTAAATTCTTACGTCAGAATTAAATATGATGAGGGGTAATTGGGTCATTTAATATATTACACAGGAGATTCTAAAAGAAATAATTATGAATATAATAAACAAACTAACGAAATACGAATAAGACGTAGGTCCGGTCCAGGACCACAAACGGTAAAGGCGTTGAAGTCAAAGACAGGGAAGTCCGGAGCGCACGTGCCTGAAGGTTGGCACTTGGATTTTTTTATATTTTATTAAATAAAAACATAATTTATTATATTTCTTAAATAAAATTAGCCTTTTATTTTCTGTTGGTTATTAATAGAAAAATATATATTTATATTAAAATTTACTTAAAAATAAATATTTGCAGTCAAAGCTTAAACAAAACAAAACAAAACATAAAACCACTCCTTCGTTTTAACTTGTTCTTTTAATTTTTGACCAATTATTATAATATAAAATTTGAGGACAGGAGGAGAAACCGAAATGCAACACAAAAAACATTAAAATATGTCAAAATGTGAAATAATGGAGAGGTCCCTGAATTTTAATAAAATAGTAAATAAAAACACACTTTAATCATTTTTAACGGACAAGTCTTTGACAATACTAAACGGTAATTAACTATTAAAACTTTTAACATCAACTCAAATTGGGGATTTTTTTTTATTTACATAAAAATATAATAATTTAAGTCCTCAAAACCTTTAAAAATTACTAACATTTACAAACATCAGAAGTTATTACTCTAGAAGAAAGTTGGTGTATTATTTTGTCATTTTGCCAAAATTCAGGGGCCTTTCCGTTAATAATTGATTAAAAGAGAGCGGTCGAGGTTGAGAACGACGATTTGATCACGGCGCTAACCGGTACAGTACAAGCGCACATGTGGTAGACATGTTTTATAGGGATTCCGGCCACGTGTAACAGTGGTGCAGCCAGTTTTGAATCCAACAATTTGATGCAGCCAGTTTTATTTTCAATTAAATTAACCGACTTCACTGTCTTTGAGCAATTGGAAGATATTTTATTTTAAAAATAAATAAAATATTTTTATTTTACGACAGCCGTTGGATTGTAACAGGGATTATGATAAATAAACACTTGGAAATAGTAAAAGTGACCGTGGCAATAGTAAAAAATGAAGGAATAAGGAGAAAAGATAAAAGGTCGTGGCAATAGTACCCGAAAGTAGCAAGTTGCGCAAGGAAGAAGGGGTAATGCTTGAGAGGAACAAGTGCCAGCTTATACAAAACTCGATTTCCAACGCTCAGCACCACCGTTACCGCCGCCGCAACCATTACCTCCACTTTCCGATCACTACTCCTCGTATTGATCCCCGCCATCAGCTCACCACTCGTTCTTATGTCTACCAAATCTCCCACCGCGTACGAGCATGGCCCCCCCGTTCCCGCCCCCTTTTGATCATCCGTTCTTTCCCCCGCCGCCGACGCGGACGACGACGACGCCTGGACAATATGTAAATTATTACGCTTGGAAGATCGAAGAAAGAGTCCTGGCCGTTGATCTGTTGTATGATTTCGTAATTGAAAAGAAATCACGGCGGCAGGGGACCTTTTTCGCGATTGAAGCAGACTGAATGATGCGACATAACCATTGGCGAAACTGCCGCAACGTGACGTCATTAATGGTAATGCGAGGCTTTAATGTTTATGAATTCTGTTAGATTGACTGGTAGATTAAGACGAAGGAGGAGACAGGAGTTTGGTATATTTAAAGGAATAGCAAGGGAGGGAAATTGTCGTCATCAAAAGAAAGCTTTTCCGATTCTGTTTGTTTTCCAAGAAAAAAAAAAAAAAACATATTTTCCCTTTTAAAAGGGAGCGTTTAATAGTTGGTGGTGAGTAGGGAAAGTGCGGGACAAAGGCACGGCGGCTTTAACTTTTAGTTTGGAATTTTATCATCTACGTCCTCTGTATTTTATCTTTTACTAAATGGTATATGTTTTATTAGATTTATCAAATTAGTCCTTATTGTCAATTTTTTAACAAATGTCATCCAAACTTGATTTCATTCCTATTCTCTGTTATAAATGTCATGATATGATTGGATACGAGCATTTATAGAAATTAATGATTATTTCGTGGAATAACGTTAAGTTGTTACTTCTATTACTTCAATTTTAAAGCCCAAGGGAGGAAAATTTTTCAAGCACCATAATAGCAAGGAATGTTTATAGTGATATAAGAACATGATTTTGATTTTGAGTACTTATTAACCGAATCGGTGAAAAATTTCACAAGTACAAGACTCTATCTACCGAACTAAAAATTCGAGTTAGTTTTATTCTCGTTTTATTTATGAATAAAAAATTTATATTTTATCTTTACTTTAAAAATCGAGATAGAAATAAAGATGAATATAAAAAACTTGTTATTCTTATCCTTCATCCTTGCTTGTCTTGGACAAAAAAGTTAAAAATTAATATCTTAATAAATTAAAAATATAATAAAAATTAAAATTTTAATTTAGAAAAAAGGAAATGTGTCTAGTAATATCTTTTTGAATATAGTTTTATATCTTTTATATTAAAAATTATAATGTCAAAGTTAAAAAAAATTATTCCTTATCTAATATTATTAGAAAGATATGAAAAATTAATTAGCATTATTATTGTTGTGAATATAAAAAAAGTTTAAATATATTTTGATGAATAAAGAATCTAAAATTTAATAATAAAATTTTAAACTTTAAATTATCAAAATATAAGTATAAAAATAAAAAAGTAAATTCAAATAAAAAAATTCATAATATAACTTATACTAGAATTCCTACTCGCCCCGGCCACATCCCTATATATTAATTCTCATTATATATATATATATATATATATATATATATATATATATAATTTATATATGAGAACTAATAGCAAGGTATTTTTTTTAATTGTCTTTATGTTTGGCTTTCAAATTTTTAGACTTTTTCCGGTAGAAATTAAAAAATATATATTTTAATTTTTTAAAAATTCATTTTTTTGATTACAACTAAGTAATAAAAAAATATGTAATTTATTAAAAAAAAATTAGTTGATAGAGAAATCATACAAAATGGTCACTTATTATGCTTAAAGAAATTATTTTAAATTCTATTTTATTTAGTTTTATTACAAATTATGTAATTTATTTATATGATAGTACTTAAAGTCTTAAAATATCGTTATATTCTAAAATGGGTTAACATTTTAAGAAATGATGATCCTTGATCAAGTATATGATGACACTAATGTCATCGTATAGAAATATTTTATTTTTGTATCATAGAATATTTTAAAGTTTCGAACATATGCATGACATTTAAGGGTACGAGCATATTTGATAAAATATACGATAATATTATTAAGCATTTAATATAATATAATTTTTTTAAGACAAAAAAAAAGTATTACATCAAACATATTGCAATCAATTCATTAAATAATTAATTAGTCCAAAAGAGATAATAATAACTATAAATTTTTATATTAAAATAATAATTTTAGCGGTCCATATTTATTTGTTTTATTACAAAAAAATTGTGTAAATGCAGCAAATATATTTAAAAAATTCATTTTTTTTTTGTACTTTCTACCCACAAAAGGTTTAGAATATGTTATTAAATTATATTAAATAACTTAAATTAAAAATTATTATTTCCTAACAATATGGTATATTGGCTTGGATATGTATAAATGATTTGGACGACTATTTTAATCATCTCACTTTGCTCGACAACAACAAATTATTTTGTTATATCATACGCTTCACATTTAATGTTAAGTTTTCTTAATTCTATATAACAAGTTTGGAGTTTAAACACCATCACTATCCTTAACCTCTGTTTGTTTCTCGAGAAAATTACGAAAAGCATGTGCAAAGAACTGTACATCCGACTTATGGGTATTCTGTCCTCTTTCCAATCTCTATAGCTGATAACATTTCTCAATCTAATCAATAACGAACTCTCTTTTGTATTATAAAAAATATTAATTTTTTTAAAAAAATAATCACTTTTTATTAGTAATTTTATTAAATTAATCTC
Source organism: Swietenia macrophylla (assembly GCA_032401905.1). Lineage (NCBI taxonomy): Eukaryota > Viridiplantae > Streptophyta > Magnoliopsida > Sapindales > Meliaceae > Swietenia > Swietenia macrophylla. The sequence continues at coordinate 9,510,738 of CP135566.1, forward strand.
TTTTGTAATATATTAATCAAATAAGTTAAAATTATATTTATGAATAAAAATATTTTTTAATTAAATTATTTATTTATTTAATTTTATTTTCAACTACCGTAATTTAACCTCCGATAATGACAATCGGTCATTTATCTTTATTTATTTTTACTTTTTAGTATACTTTAATTGTTATTTTTAAATAATCTTGTCGAAACAGGGTGAAATATAAAAAAATTTGTGGATTGATTTTACTTTTTGATTTTGGTCAAAAACGAGGAGAAAAGGAGATAATTTGGATCGTCCATGGTGGTCAAAATGGGAAAGCCAATTTGATAGACTTGGGTCAGAAAGTAGTGGTGACAGAAATTGGATTTCGGCCATCGCTTGGAGTAATGACCAAAAATTCAATTTCAGTGGACGAGAATTTGGTGGAGATCAGCAAGTGGGGGAACTTTATATGGAAAGAGCTATTGGCTGTAACTGCAAATCAGTCAAAATTATTAGCAACTCTATCCAATTTTGTCATGGACGGCTGCTGCTATGCATGCATGCTTGCATGCATGCATCGTCGTCGTCATCGTCTTCATCATCTCGTCATCCTATTTCATTTCTCATAATTAATTGCATTATTGTCCTCTCAATCATTGCCAAACTGCACTTTGCTAACGCCACGTGCGTATACACGTAGGCCACTGTGTGGTCAAATTTTTTTTTAAAATAAAATTATTTTTAAAATTATTTATATAAATAATTAACTTTATTTTTTTATTAATTTAACTAATTTTAAAAATTTCAGACAATTTTATCCTCGTATAAACAATTACACTTAACATAGCGCGGGTATGTATGTATTAAAAAATATTACTTCAGATAATAAATAATATTATAGTAATTTAGTGACAAGTATTTCATTATCTTTAGGTTGTATTTGTTTTTAGAAAAGAAAATGATTAAAAAAAAGAGAAAAAGAAAGGAAAAAAAAAGAAATAGTATTATTTTGTTTGATTGGTGGTTGAAATATACGAAAAAATAATATTAATTATATTTTATATGGATAAAAATATCTTTTATATTAAATATAAAATAATTTATATACTTACTTATTTAAAAATTAAATTAATTTTAAAATTTAATTTTAACTAAATTTTAAAATTTTAATAATTAATTTATTAAATAAGTATCAACTTTTTAACTGTGTAAATATTTTTTTAATTATACAATAATATTTTAATTTTAATTTTATTATAATTTAATTGTTAAAAATAATTATCTACTAATTTTATGTTCAAATATAATTAATTTATTCTTAAAATTTTAATATTAGATTACTAATATATTTAATAATTTATTATCAAAATCTAAAAATTAAAAATTAAAAATTTTAATTTTTTGTAATGAAATAAGTTTGTAACAAAAATAAATATTCACATAGTTAAATTTATATATTTATATAGTTAAATTTATATAAGGGGTAAAATTAAAAATTAATATTTTAATAAGAATAAAACTATAAAATTTTTTATTTTTGACACTTGAAATATAGATTTCTCAATAGTGATGAAAGAATTCATATTCTTTCACTTTGCCAAAGAGAATTCATCTTTCTTTTTCTTTCCATTCTTTTTTTTTTTTTGTAAAAATAAATAAATTAATTCAAAATACTTCCTTTTTTTTCCTTCCTTTTCCCTTTCTTTTCTTTAAAACAAACATACTATTAAGTCTTGAGTTTAATTCTCAATAACTCTACTTTTAGTATGAGTTAGGCTCAAAATTGAGCTCAAGTATGGATTTGAATTCGAATCCATACTTAAACTCGAAATTGAGACATATTTGAACTCAAAATCAACTAAATTAGAATGGAGGCTGAAAATCATCTAAATCTTCTGGAATTGGACAAATTGGTTAAAAAAATAAAATTAATTATTTACATCAATCACTTTAAAAATGAGGTCATTTAAATATATATATATATATATATATATATATAATACATGAGAATTAAGCAAGGGTGTCAACTTTTGACACGATCCACTTAATCGATATGGCCTAACATAAATTTAAAAATTTGAATTATATAAAATGATACAATTATTAAATAGATAAATACAATATGAGAAAATTAATAATCAGATTGAGTTTAAATTTAGAATTCTTGACATATGAATTCGTTTATAACACGATTAACTATTTGAACAATTATAATTTAATAAATTTATTTTTTATTTTTAAATAATTTAGTTATATTTATCACATTTTAAAAAGTATTTAGTTATATTTTGAACAAAATTAATTAGTATTTATGCATATAGTATTATAAATATTATAAAATATATTATATATATATGTAAAATATGTTAAATAGATTATATAATTACAACTTATTTAACTATTTAATAATTAAATTAAGTTAAAATTTTTAATTTTTAATATAATTATTAAACGAATAAATTTTTATTTAATATGATAAGTTATAACCCGGCACAAATAAAATAAAATAATCCAAATTAATACTCCTATAATTAGGCAGCGAAGCAAAGCTCATCCATGGTTTCATAAACATTATATAACAGCAAAAGAGAGAAACCAAACTTATTGGATTTTATTTTCTTTTTCTCGTGATCACTTATTCTGTGTAAGTCCCGTTATTGCAGGATACATAGATAGCATTCATTTATTATTATTATTATTATTATTTTGGGGTGTTTAATTGGTAGCCTAATAAGCTGAAAGTTGTCATTTTCTTGCATAATTGAGTCATTAATCACTGTGTAAATTTAATCTGCACGTGAAAGAAAACTTTGTTACATTCTGAAAACACATAGAAATCGCAGGGAAACCGTGATTTAAGGATATCTCATAATATGTAATTTAAAAAAAATATAATATTTTACGAGAAAATAAATGAGAAATAAAGTATAAAAAAAAAAAGAAAAAAGGGAGAGTGTGTTTATATTTTTGGTTATGAAATTATTTTGATTTAATTATTTATTATTTAGTTTATTTAATAAAAAATTATAAAATTAACTAATTTGATAAGTCAAAAATTTAAAATGAATAGCTTAGAATTTTTTTTTTTAAAAAATATCATTTGTAGAAGTTGAAAATGAGTCAAAAGAGTTGAGCTCACAAGCTGTCACAGCCCAATCTAGTTGCCCAGCATTGTCTTCCCACATGTCCAGCCCATCAGCATTGTTCCTTTGCACTCGGAAAGCTGTGAAGATGGATATCATTTCAGTTATGCAGCAGGCAGTTCAGACAGCAATGCATTTCAGCACAGCACTACTGCGCACAGCAGCCTTTCTGCTTTCTGCTTCATGCTTTATTCTCATTGTACAATTGCTTTTTACTTGTATTCTTTTCATACAATGTAACCAGTATCTATAGCTCATAGTTATATTAGAAATCATTCTAAGGGCTGTAATATTCATTCATTGTTTCGCATACAAAACCTTCAATACAAGAAAAGTTGGCAAAGCATTCTTCTGTTTTTTCTAACTGCAACAAAAGATGACGCTTTATGATTGTATGCTGCTGTTGAAACCACATGTGAGGAAGGAAGCGTTGATGGAATTGGTAGCTCGAGTTGGGAAACATATTTACAATAGAAATGGGATTCTCACTGTTGAAACTACATGCACTAAGCCAGCCAATTGATGGATCAAATTATTGGCATACGTTCTCTTATTTGGCTGCTGAAGTGATACAGAATAGAGTAAATAGACTTTAATTAGAGTTTCTTCTTTTTCTTTTTTTATTGCATATTCATTGTTTTTGGTGATGCAGAGGGGGCAGGGCAGCTCCTGTTAGCTTATATGAGAAACACACTACCAACTTAGCTCTGTTATCTGCAAATTTTATGAACATTCACCTTGACATTCAATGGATTAAGGCAAAAGGTTCATAAAAGTAAATGGACAATAAGTGAAATATTTTTCAAATTACTACCAAAAAACATTTCTAAAATTACACCCAAATTTCCACAGAGCTAGTTAATAGTACTTATAGCATATTTACGTAAGCAACAGGAAAAGGAAATAAGACAAGAAAACGTGAGAATTTTACTATTTTCATTGGACAAACAGTTGGTAAGACATAAATTAAATAAAAACACACAATAACTGATCTATGTTCCAGATTCAGCCCTGCGCTCTCTCAAAGTCAATATAAACTACATTTCGTAGCACTGATCAATGCATTTTGGAGTTGATAAGGAGGATGCTTCTTATGCATGGCATGCCTGGAGGCAGGGCCTAAGCAAAATGAAGAACGTAGATATGCCCTTTTCTAGAGAAACCATTGTGTACAAATAACAGTGTGTGTCGGGAGCAGCCTCTATTCCTCTTTGTCCTCCCTTCTCCATTCTTGATCTTCAAATATGTCCTCACATGGGTCATAAACAATCATGTCAGGGAAAAGCTCCAAAATGTCATCTTTCGCCTTCTCTCTCAATTCCAGGTAAGGAAGCAGCCCTTTCAAGATCCCACGGAAAGGCAAAGATATTGGAGAACCAGGAGATCTTCTCATTTCGTCATATATGCCCATTGCTTCAGAAGGCAATCCACTATCTAAGAAGGCCCTCATGATATCTCCAAAAGAATGTTGATCAAACAAGACTTCCCCTCTCCTCAGATCTGCCCAAACCAACTTTGCTTCAACCACCTTTTTGTTTCTTGCAAGCATCATAAGTGTGTCCCTGTAAAATAACATGTCTGGCTGGTACCATATTTATTCACGCACCATGTCGTATAGCTGAAAAACAAACATGAAGCCTTGAAATTAAAAGGCAGAATGTATTGCAAAATAGTTGGAATGTATGTTTTGATCAGTTTAATTAGTTTACATAAGTAAAAGTCTCAATTCTATCTGATGCTGCATAAACTCATACTTTATTTCAAGGGCAAAATTGGAAAATCCCTTTCTACCATTTATTCTCGCCAGATGTGCATAATTACAAACAAGCACCACTTCCCTCAACCCAATTAATAAAATCAATAAGTAAAAATGGTGCAACAATGGTAATCAATATCAAATACTCCAATAGACAAGAAGAAGTCAAATAATACTTGTCAGGATGTCTTGGGATGTGAAGAATGAGTGCAGAAGAGTGAAGCAGCACAAAGAATACTTTCTCAGAAAACGATCTCAAAAGATTTAAATCTCCAAAATCTAGAATCATCCTACCTGAAAGTGAAGCTACATGGGAAATACAATAAAGGTGGTAAAATCAAATACATACAAGGCTCTCTGTCATTGAGACTCCTAACGAGTTGAAGCTCCAACTCACTGCAAAACACTATGGCAGGAAGACGATCTATAAAGGCAATAGGGAAATGCAAATACAAATAAGACACACCAATCAACCAGTGCTAACAAAACTTTGTCTCCCACAACCACCCTACTCACCAAAAAATGAAAAAGAATTCAAAATTTCAAGGATTTTGGTAACCCAGATTCTAAAACTAGGCTTTGGTTAGAAGAAAATTCCACCCAACTTCTCCTAATTATTTGTCACTCTTGCAATAGATCAGCTAAAAAAGAAAGAAAACAGAGAAAACAGTTTGATCAATAAGCAAAACATAGGACTACATAAATTGCACAACAAACACCATGTTCCAAAATATAGCAATAAAACTTAGTCATTGCCATTAACTACCGATCAAATACTCATAACCACAAAAAAACCAGTGAAAAGTAGGGATTCCATTCATGGAATTTCTCTTTTCTATCACTTACATTCATATCAAATATTCAATTATTCTCCATCTCTCATGGACTCATTCTCTTTTTTGTTCCACAATGCCATGCATGTAAAATCTTCAACAACAAAAAAGCTTCAAATCTTCCCTAAAATTTCTGGTGAAACAAACGGAATGCAAACTTCATTTTGTAGTTTGCATTCGCTTTATTTCCCTACATTTTCCTAGAAACGAACAATAAATCAACAAAAAAGAAAATAAAAAATTAAAACAAACCTTTATGGAGAGGAAGACCTGATCTTGCCACTGAAACTCAGCCAAAACAGAGACAAGATCTGACTTGAGCAAGCGAGACTTCATTGGACTTAATAAACTGGTCTACCCGGAGCAGGTGAGACTGGAGGCGCTTCAACTCATTGGCAGCTATCAATCCTTCTTTGCTCATTCCCTTCTTCCTCCTCCATATCAACAAGACAGGACTAGACGCTGACCCCGAAATATTGCGAGTGAAAATCAGCCATAGTTGTTGCCCTTTTTGCTGTTGTTTGTGTTTTTTGAAAATGTTTTCAGAAAACAGAAGTGTGGACAACGAGCATGTTGGGGTTTTAGGCAAGAGATTCTGCAGAAGAGTCTGCATAAGGCGCCACATATGGGTTTTGTTTGTGATCCACAAGGTATTTTATTTTTATGAATTGTGATCCACAGGGTATTACAAAATTGAGATATAATATTAAAAAATAAATAAATACTACTTAAACAATTTAAATGACATAACTACACTCAAAATTGTAAAAATCTCCTACTCAAAATTCAATTGTGTGATTTTTAAAATTATGAATATATGGGCGTGAATCACATTTTAAAGATATTTTTGAGATTTTATGGGGAAAAAAAAAGATTTTAGTTCTGGGACGAGAGATTCAACAGAAGAAATCATAGACTCAGTAATAGGAGAGCAAATAGAGAGTAGGCTGAGAATAATACCATAACTATATAATTGCCTTCTTGCTTTCCCTGTTAATGAAATTGGACCATTTGGAACTTCATGGCTAACAAGGATCCTTACTTCATTATGAAATTTCAGAGTAGATTAATATGAATATGAAGAACCAGCAGGGAGAGACAACCAAGAAGGGAACAAAAAGCAGACGCTACTGCACTTGCCACTTCTAGAGGAGCGTAGTTACAGCCTCTGCTGCTTCTGTTTGTGAAAGAATTATTGGGGAAAAAAAAGAAGATATTATTAGATACTCTTTTAAGTCACTATAAGATATGGTTCCACAGTATCTAAATCATGAAGAAGTCCCACATTAAGGAAAAGGGAATGATTTCTGTGAGAATATGATAATCAAAGTACATTTACATACAAAACATTAGAATTCAAACACTATGTACAACTTACTGATCAGAAGGCAGAGCAAGAAGTAGCCTAGTGTCATGCTCCCTTAACAAATACTAAGCAGTGCGTAAATGAAGCTTTGGGTGATACTCCTGTAGTTTTAATAATAAATCATTGCATGAGATACTTTTCCCCTTTGATGTTTCTTTGGTAAAGGTAGGTAAAAGCTTTGTTACATCGACGTCCTCTGACATATTACAGAGACATATCAAGATGGTAGAAGTTAGTTCTGAATCAAGAACAACTCCCTTATCCGCCATTTGGTGAATCAAATTAAAGATTTCTTCTGTTTCACCTTGTGAACTAAAACCTTTTAGCAGGGAATCATATACACAGGCATCAGGTGTATGGCCATAAGAAACCATTTTCTGGAAAATACTTTTGGCCTCACCTAACTGTCCAAGTTTTGAAAACCTATTTATCAATGTGGAAAATGTCAAAGCATCAGGTACCAAACCCATTTGAAGTATCTCGTTGAGTAATTCTTTTGCAGATTGACAATCCCCTCCTTTAAGAGTCCCATCAATCATAATATTAAATGATATCACATCTGGTACACATTTAGTGTTTCCCATTTCTAGAAACAATCTCTTTGCTTGCTCCAAACTACTCTCCTTGCACAAAGATGCCATCAATGTGTTGTAGTCAAACGATGTTGGTTCAAGCCCAGAAAGTCTCATTTTACTAAAAAGTCCTTTCGCAATATTAAGCATGCGCTTTTTGCAAAATCCATCAATCATGAGACTATATGTAACTGAGTTTGGAACAAGTCCCAGTTCAAGTATATGTTTCCACATTTCCAGGGCCTTGTCAATTATTCCTAACGATAGATATTTACCAAGCAAAGTATTATAAGTTACCAAATTACAAGAGCTCCCCCTCTTAACCATTTTATGATAAATCTCGACAGCCTCATCGAGACGATCTTCTTTGCAGAGCCCTTGAATTAGCTGGTTAAATGTCATATAATCTGGTTCAACATATTTCTCATCTTTTAATATCAAATTGAAAAGTTCCAATGCCTCGTCAACCTTCCCAATCTTGCCAAGTCCCTTAAGTAATGTATTGTAAGAAACTACATCAGGCATCATTCCCTTCTCTATCATCATTTTCAAAATTTCATAAGCTTTGCTGACAAGGCCCTCCTGGCATAGTCCATTAATTAAAACATTATAAGTTATAACACTGGGCTCTTCACCCTTTTTCACCATCAAATTCAAAAGCTCAATAGCTTTAGTAACCCTCCCTCCTCTACAAAGCCCATCAATTAAACCTGTATAAGCAACAATGTCAGGACGAATCCCACGTTCCATCATAGTATTAAACACCGTAGTTGCTTCTTTCCATTTTCCCATCTTAGAAAGACCATGCATTAAACAACTATATGTAACCACATTTGGAGAAATTCCTTTCTCCAACATTTCATCAAAGAGTTCCTTCCCTCGATCAAAACTTCCTTTATTAGAAAGACCGCAGATTAGTGCACTGTAGGTAACGACATCCACGTCCAAACCCTTACTCTTCATATTCTCCAGCAACTCTATTGCCTCATCCACTTTTCCATCCTTACAAAAACCATCCATCAAAGTGGTATATGTGACTAAATTTGGACAGCAACCCACGGCCTGCATGTCCAATAAAAATTCCAATGCTTCTTGAAACCTTTTGGCTTTACAGAGTCCATTTATAATTGTATTATAACTAACAATATCTGGCAATAAACCGTTTCTTTTAATTTCACCAAACAACTCCATAGCCTTATCAACCTCACTCTTTCTACAAAATCCCTTCAATATAAGATTAATTCCATACACATTCAAACTAAATCCACGCTTTAACATCAATCCTATAACTCCTGAAGCAAATTTGGGCTTCTGGGTTTGCACAAAAACTTCGATTAAACCATTCAACGATCGGAAACTAGCTAAAATATCAAAATGGGTCATCTTGTTATAAACTGAAAAGGCATGTTCATAATTTTTCGACTTTACCAGGGCTTCCACGAGAGAATTGCAAACCGAACCAGACGGCAAGTTGCTCGAACAAATGGCTCTGTGAAAGAGAGAAACTGCCTCTGCAAATTGAGAATTCGGTTTATCGAAAAGAGATCTCAACTGGGTGTCTATATCAGATTGTGAAGCGAGAGACGGGACTGAGGAGAATTGCTTGATGCGTAGGTACAGAATTGACGTGGGAAACCTACGGCGAGCATTCAAGATAGCTTTCGGGATCATTTTCAATGTTGGAAATTGAAATTAGTAATTGTACTACCTTTATCGTCAACGGCATAAAGACGCAAAAATCAAATGATATAGAACCTGTGAGACACGGAACCAGGGTTTAGGGTTGTGTTTCAGGAATTATTAGGATATTCAACGGAAGTCCTTACAATTACAGATAATTCTCGTTGTATACTTCATCAGGAATGTCTCTTTTAGCCTTACTTTTGCAGAAACATAGAACTTTTCCGGAAAACAACAGATGGGTCCCTAAACTTCAGGAAATAACAAATAAATACACACTTGGTCTTGTATAACGAATATGCCCAAATGTATGTCCTTATATATTATTTAACGAAAACTAAGAGACTCATCTGTTAATATTGTAATTTTCAATCCTCTCCTCAAACGTTTTATCACAAAATAAAATATAAAATTATTTAAATGACCTTGTTGCCCCTAAAAAAGGCAATAAGGGATTAGGCAAAATAGCCCATGTTGACAATCTTGTCCTTTTTATTTTAAATTAATTAGTTTATTAAATAATAAAATAACAAATGACTATTGACCCTTTAGAGTTCAACTCATTGTACATATTGTCCTCAATTATTCCAAAAATACTCAAAAGCACTTCAATTCCTTAATTGCAAATGTCTGTTTAAATAAAAATGAGGGTAATATGGTATATTTACATAATTAGATGACAAAAAAAAAATACAAATATCAACTATTAAATGAAAAGCTTATGAGGATAAGTTGGTCATTAACATATTTTTATAATTTCATTTAAAAAATTAGTAAATTAATTTCTTTAAAATATTTTTTAAGATTATTATGACAAATTAGCATATCACACTAAATCATAAAAACTCAATTACTTTGAATATAATAAAACAAAATCAATTAATTTTTTTTTAAATGACTTTAATTAATTATTAAATTAAAAACAAATATAAATAATGCATTTACTTGCTGTCATTATCACATCATCGAGTATAATAAAAAAATTAAAAATTAATTTCCATTAAAGTCACGGGCTGATGGCAACAACAGAATTGGGAACTGGACCACTGGACAAAATACCGAAGGTCAAAGGTGTCCGTGAGACCGAAACTTGAAAAAGGATTCCTTCGCTTCTTGTTTCCAACCGATTAGGACAAATTTACAGGAAACCGCTTGTTTCGGTACATAATAATACACTCGCTCGTACTGGGTTGCGGTTTCACGCGCGCTTCTCCGCTTTGCTATCAAATGGCAGCACCTTTTTATCGGAGGCCCATTAAATCAGGCTCTATTTAATGTTTTGGGACGGGCGAGTGAATTTCGTTTTGGGTAATAACGTTTGAGTCTCTATTTCTTACGTTTTTAGGAACAATACTATACTCTTTTTATTTACGATAAATAAGTTCTAATATCTACTGCAATGACCGAAATGACCTTTAGTATTAAGATAGATATTCTATCACCTACATGGTCAAAATTAGGGGTGAATAATTTTAATTTCAGTTTAATCTTTAAGAAAATTAAATCGAACTAATTTAAGTTTAGTTTATAATTATCAAAATTAAAATAATCAAGTATTTTGTAAATGAATCGAATCAAATAAGTTCAATTTTTAATTTATATTCCATTCATATCAGTAGTATTTTTAATGTGTCGAAATTTATTCAACCTCGTAAAATTTTCTTTCAAATACATGGAGTTTAAAAATTAATTTTTTATTCTATAATAAAATGAGAATTGTTTGATTTCACAATCTAAAACTAAAATAAACTAATTTAACTTAGTTTAGTTTAATTTAAAAATTTTGTCTATTTCTGGTTAAACTTGAAAAATAGAAAAGTAAATATTATTATTTCAATATACAGTATATCTTTAGTAAATTAATAATTTCTCTGTGCAATAATTTCTTACGGTGTCTACTTGGGTTAATCAATTAAATTAATAACTGAACGTATTTTAAAAAAATCATTATATAAGTCTATGGTTTCATTTATATCATAAATTAACAATTTATTGAATATATTCATATAATACTTTACATGTCAAATTTGTCTTTTTAACACCTTCTAAGTAAGAAACTATTATAAATTCTCAAGTAATTTATTGTTAGAGATAAAAAGATTTTGTATTAATTTATATATATTTTTTAATTTAATTAATTTAATATATTTAATTAAATAAATGTAATTATAATAAACACTATTTAATTGAATAGATAAGTACGATAAATTTATTTTCTAATTTAATTTAATATATATTTAGTGAGTTGATTCATATTTAATTAATTGGATTGATAAAATACAATAAATTTTTAATTGACTAAATAAATAAATATATTTATTATATTATTAATATTAATTAATTAATTAATACATCTTTTAATTAATAGATTTTATATGGTCCGAGGTTATACCGTAAATAAGTGGCTTATTTTGTTGCAACTAAAAATATTAAAGTCACCATTTGTGAAAACATGCAAATAGGGACCATAATGTTATTATCCATTTCGTCTTGGATTTTTGGCCTGTCAGTTTACGTTTCGTTACAAGCGAAGTGGTAGATCTGGAACACAGAATAAAACATCATTTGGTTTTACACAGTATTCCTCTGCTACCGAACTTAGTGAAAAATTTGTGCATGAACCAATACAATCATGCCATGTCAGCATTTTGGAACAATAAGTCAATAATTAAATACATTTTAGTTAATTTTGGGTCCATAAATTCCGTTAGATATAACGTCTATAATAAATTAGATTCCCTGAATAATTCCAGGAAAATTAATAATATCAAATATATGATACGGTACAAATAACCACGCAACCACAGGTACTAACCATGCACAGCAAATTTTTAAAATATTTTAATCAAGTTCTTTTAAAATATACTTTTAATTATTTAAAAAAAAAAGAAAATATACACCTTTTCAACCGTGAGAATATTTTCCACCAAATCCAAATTTAACACAGTTGTTTTCAACAATAACGGTGTCTACGTGGTATGTTGTGATTGGCTAATGAGTAGACTTTGATTACAATTGACTGTGGTCTAAACCAGACCCAGACACTTCACACCGTCACTTGGCTGTCTTGCTTCTCTCTCTACAGTGAAAGAGACGTAGGTGAAAAGCAAAGCCTTGAAGTAAAAAAAAAAATACTCTCTCTATCACGTTAGTCATTCCCTTGTTTCTACGACAACCACGATTGCTCTCTACCTAATCCATCTAACTAGAATAAAAATCCACCGAGAAAACGAAAGAAAACGAGAGAAAATTAGAAAGAAAGTGAGAAAAGAAAAGTTTTTCGGTTAAATTCCTATTATTATATTATATTATATTATATTATTTATATTCAGAGGTAATGGTAGCCTAGGTTGGTGCTGCCTCCTGATTGTTTCTTATCAAATCAAATCAAATCAATCGAAAACCCTATGCTTATTTTGCAAGTTTCTCTCTGTACCTCACTTTTAGATCTTATTAACTTGAGCCGATCTACGGATTTGCCTCTCGTATGTATTTGCTGAGTTGACTCAGCGGAGAACTCGAGAGATTCAGTTCAGTTTAGTTTGATAGTGGCAATGATGAGTGTATTTTGGTGGTTTCGGCTCGAGTGATGAAAATAAGAGATTTCGATGTTAATCGCTGAAAATGTCGGCATCTTTAGCGCCTTTCGAGCGGCCGCGAGCCGGAGCGTCCAATACGGTATGTCGTTTTGAATTTTATGTTTTGTTATTGAGTTGTTGGATGGATCTTATGCTATATTGTAGTTTCTGGTTTTAGATGGACTTGTTGTCTTAGGCTTAATTGATTATAGTTTTTTTTTTTTTGGCTTGCTTCCGTTTGCTGTTTTAACTCGATAATGTGGAAAATCTGAAATTTGTAAATTTTGACCGATCACATTAATGCTATTTTTAGTAAGACTGGTTGAAATGCTGGTACTTATTTTGACCATATCTGTTTGGTTTGCGAGAAAATGAAGAAGGAAGAGGAACTAATTGTTGCCTGCCACGCGAGAGTTGCAGCATGGCAAGTAATGGAATAATTCTCTTTGGCTTAACTGAAAAGTGGGCGTTTTTGTTATTTTCGGGGCCAGTTAGGAAAAACTTTGAAAATTCAAAAATTGGATGGTTCCATTGTTATTTAGGGAGTGAGTGTTAGAAGTAAATTTACTTAATTTGCCACCTATTGTGCTTGGTAGTCAAGAATGGACAAAACTGAAGGACAATTAATATTAAAAGCAAGAATTCTAGTTTCTGCTGTTTCAGTAGTTGATGCAAATGAACCTCAACTATGTTTTCTGCTAGTTTAGCTGTTGTTGCCTTAGAAATTTGGTGGAATAGTTTGCTTTAGGCTTTTCCAATTGAAGATTCTTTGTATATGTGTTCTGTCCCCACTTCGAATTCAGTATTGAAGATTAGATGTTTTTTGTTGGTTGAAGCTGAGGAACTCAACATATTTTATGGTGACAATTTTGAAAACGACTTTGATTTTCCCCCTCTTTTACTGCAGCCTAACAGTTATTGGCTATAATTTTGATGTCTACACAATGAACTCTTGGTGTTACCTTGTAAGGATTCATTTAGGTTTAGTGTGAGTCGCACAAAGTCCAATATTGCTTGTGCAAAAGTTTCCGAATTAGTAGATATATCCTTTGGTCTCTTTTTATGTAGACGTGTTGTAAAAGGCTAGTTGGAAACCAAAGTGGATAAAATCTAAATTTATTGGGTTTTTGTGTGAATATAACTATCTCTAATTTAGCTGCATTATTTGGGCTCGTTGCCCTTCTAACACAATATTTCTAGTATGAAAATCTTCCATAACCAGTGGCGGAGCCAATGCAATACACACACATGTTGGTATATTTTCATCAATTTTGTCCCTCAAAATAGAGAATTTTTTATTTTGGCCCCTCCACATTTTTGATTATTGCATATTCGCTCCCTCACAATGTTAATGCTAGCTCTGTCCCCGTCATAACCTTTCATGGTCCAAATTAATGCAAGTCATTTTTTGAAGAAGTCTAGGTTGGATGCCAATTCATACATGGCACTGGTAGAATGGTCTCTAATATGTTCTTAATTTAAGAAAACCCCATATGCGTCTCTATCCAATAGAAAGGATGCATGCTAACTTGAAATAAAGAATTTGATTGGTTTGAAATCTAATCACTTTGATAGATGTGATTCAAGGTACAATTTTAAATAAACAGGTATTGAAATTTCATATTCCACTTTGACTTTCACACGATAATTCAGAAATTGTGGCTTTAGGAGTTTTTGTGGTATGAAATGATCTTCAAGTGATGGTTCTTTAGAATATAATTTATTCTAACATCTGAATTTCATAACCAGTAAAAGGTCTCTTCCAAAATTATGTCTGATTGAAATACTAAAGCCTCAAAAATTAAATAATTGTTTGGTGGTTTTATGTCTCATATAATTTTCGTTCAATTCAAAGAGGCCTTTGTGGTTTTATGTCTCATATAATTTGTGTTCAATTCAAAGAGGCCTTTTTCTAGGTAATTGAAGATAGATGACCAGCTAGACGATGTTGTAATGGTATATTTTCATAGCAATTATTTGATATGGAAACAAATGGTGTTATGATGGATGCTCATTTTTGATCTTATAAAACAGTACATTAGTTCAGAAAGCTTTGATGTAGAATCAATGTAATCACGGTGATTGAATAAATTTGCCATGAAACAAGATAACATCAACTAATCTGTGCATGCCATCGCAGACTGTGATTATACAGACTTTGAGATGCTGTATAGAAGGACTGAAGATGTTCATTTAAATAATTATTTCGGAGAAATAATTAATTGAATGACATTATCAAACATTGTTCATGGAAACACTTGTTGTGGTTCTCGATGATAGTTCTAATAATGCTGCTGGTTTTGAGATACTGAATGAATGAGAGCACACTATTTGCAATTTCTATATCTTGTATTATTTTGTTTTTTTTCTCCCATTTTGCTTATTATGCTTAGCTTTCTAATTAGTTTCACTTGAAACTAGGCAAGTAGTGGTTGTTTCTCACATTTGGTGATTTGACAGGTTTTCAAGAGTGGCCCGCTTTTCATATCTTCAAAAGGTTGGTAAAATTTTTTATTTTTCTCACTTGCTTTTTCTCCCGTATTTTAGATTTTGTTTGCCATTTTTCTAACCATATGTTTCTTTGTCTTGACATTCTTCAATATTTATATGTGGACACATGGCTTTTGTGCAAAAACGCCATCCTTTTTTATTTTAAAAAGAAATGTGCTAAATTTATTATTATAAGTTAATAAATTCATACAACATTCGTAATCTCCTAGCATGCTTCAACCATTTGTACGACGGAGAATGTTACTCTAGGATTAAGAAATTAATTGAGAATTATTTTATTGTTAGAGAATAAGGTTATTTGCTTAATTGGATTATTACTTGTTAAATTGCTTATTTGTGGTTCTTAGACTTTTTCCTTTTGGCCACTGTAAATAGGCTGTTAAGTGACCCAGAAGCCTAAGCTGGTAGGTAAGGACCCAAACAGTAGTATTAAGCTTACTAACATACCCTTAATATAATTTTAGGTAATCAAAGTATTTGATTGATTTTGAGAATAACAAACTTTAGTCTTTATTATCTCTCTTCTTTCTGTTCTGATCTCTGATCTCTGCTCTCTGCTCTCTGCTCTCTCCATTTTTCTTTATTTTTCACTTTTTGGTTGTATTTCTTCTCATTTTCTCTCTCTTTTCTTTCTGTTTAAATCTCTTTCATTAATTTTTCATTTTCATTATCAATTAGTATGAATCCTTCTTGTCCTAAATCTGCTGGTATTACAGCCCAATTAATTTTATCTGTACGTCCCCTATGAAATTAAAATAGTGAACCAACTGTTCAGTCAGGAGACTGAAATTCAGATAAGACTAGCGCAGAGAATTCCAAACTTAAGCCAAAACAGAACCCAGAGCTCTATCATTTCTGGAAAAAGAGTTATTCTCAATTTCTTCAGAAAATGTGCCCATAAAGATGATAGGAAGCAAATGATATCGCGACCATACGTTCTTAGCTTTAAACATTTAAACTTAAGAGTTCTGGTAGCTGCAATATACTTACCACAAGACGCATATTATGCTTCTGATTTCCATGTCTAAGATTATCATTAATCTTATTTCAGATGTTTTTATGCTATCCTTATGCAAGTTAATGTTCATTTTTGCAGGAATAGGCTGGAAATCTTGGAAGAAGCGATGGTTTATTCTAACACGCACTTCCTTGGTTTTCCTTAAAAATGATCCTGTTAGTATTTATTTTTTGTATTTTCCTCAGTTTACTTGTTTATAATATATTACTTTATTTAAATTTCCGACTCTGACTCATTTTCATTGTTCCATGATGGAGAAGTGATGCGAAGCAATAGCTAGCATATTGGTTGGTATTCAATATTGCATGTAGTTGTTCACTATGAATGAAAATTGTTTTAGGCTTTCATAATTACATCCCTTCAGAGTGGGAATAACCCCAACGGGGTGGGTTGAGTGGTAAACGATGAGCCACATATATAATCTTCTTGGAGTTGGAGGTTGATTAGTTAATATAATTGTGGTTGTGCATGGGTGAAATAGAAGTAAGTTTTTAGGTTTCCACAGTAGTCCCCAGTTATGAACTCAGTGAAATAGAAAGGTTGAGGAATTTTGAGCATCAAAAATAAATAAATAAGTAAAAACTTTTAGTGTGACAATGCTATTAGAATTTAGAATGTCAGTCTCTGTTGTTTGCTGCAAATGGTGCCCGCCACATGAAACTACCATATGGATTGGAACTTAACTGCAGAAGGAACACTGTACTTTATCTTTGTTACTGCCCTTTGAAGGCTTTCTCTTCTTGTAATCTTTTTGCCACTTATTAACTTTGAAAGAAACACATTACTCTAGTGCATCAATTGATATTTGAGCGTAACATGAGTTTCTTGCCAAAATGTTTCCCTGTTGCCATGTGAAAATTGTTATCTATTTGCACCACCTTCCACTGATGTTTCACTGGTTAGTCTATGTGCTATTATTGGAGATATTTTCCTTTATGTCCGTGGTTAAAATTAGATTTCATCTAAAAATGAGAGGGTACTCTTTCATCTTAAATACATGCCACAATGAAAATGTATATGAATTTTGATGGCACAGTTTCTGAGTCAAGGCATGGAAAATTGTCACATAGTGGTTTCAAGAGGTCTTTGTTAGCATTCCATCCAATTTATTTGGCTGGTGCATAACCTAGGGTTCACAGGTACTGAAGGGTTCAATTGAAAATCTAGGGGTCACAGATATTCTTTTGTTTCTTATCAGAAAAAAAAAAACTGAACACCAGAAAAAAACATGCAGTTATTTTGTTATTATTATTATTTTTGTTTACCTTTTGGAAATTTCTTCCCCTCTTGTCCCTCCCTTCCTCCTCACAGTTGCACTCAGGGAAATGGAAACCTCAAATATGGCTGTATTATGGTGGCATTGCTTATTCATTTGATGAAATTCCTGGTAGTTCAAAACATTAGCTAGTCATAACTTTTATTCTCTCTGCTTCTTACCGGAAAAAGAGTAATTTTTACACTCGATTTGTGGTGTAATATCATGCATAATGTTGGATAACAATCCTAATGGTTACAATAAACTGAAATGAATGCTGCCTATTTTGTTTGTGATACAGAGTGTACTACCGCAGAGAGGTGGTGAAGTAAATTTGACTTTGGGGGGAATCGACTTGAATAATTCTGGGAGGTATGTATTGTCACTATAACTTCCATGTAGCAGTGTTCTGAGTTTGATGTCTTATAGTTGCTTTTGTTTATCTTGCAGTGTTGTTGTTCGAGAAGATAAAAAGTTATTGACTGTGTTATTTCCTGATGGACGGGATGGTCGAGCTTTTACCCTTAAGGTGCCACTTTTGATAGTTGAATTTTGTTTAGTAGTGGTTTTCTCCTAGGTGAACCCCCTCAACCCCGCTTCTTCCCTCCCATTGACTTCTTCAAGTTTTAAGGGAATTCTCTTATTTTTTAACTTCAGGCTGAGACATCAGAGGATTTGTATGAGTGGAAGACAGCCCTAGAACATGCGCTTGCTCAAGCGCCAAGTGCTGCTCTCATTATGGGACAGAATGGGATTTTTCGGAATGACACAAATGATACAATAGAAGGGTCTTTCCATCAATGTACTTATTTTTCCTTCCATTTTTTTTTTTTGTAGTTTCTTTTTCAATGATATCCATTTTGTTTTTACCATATTCCTTGCTGTTTTTCATACCTATTTAACCAGATGTTGAACATGCCACATAGGGAGGGACAAGCGTACTGTTAAATCGTTGGTGGTTGGGAGACCAATTTTGCTTGCCCTTGAGGATATTGATGGTGGTCCATCATTTCTTGAGAAAGCTCTTCGATTTCTCGAGAAGTTTGGTAAGCTAGTTACCTCAGATTTTGATTTGGTTTGTTATCTAGTTACTGTACTTTTGTTTATATTTGACCTTTATATAGTCATTTGTTTCTTCAGCTAAAAATTGCAACCTTAATTTTTTAATATTGACACGATTATAGTTTTCTTTATGTATTTTTGTGATTGCAACTGTTCATTGGCACTTTTGTTGCATGTTACTTATTCGAGTATTTACAGACTTCTCTTCTGGCAATGAAAAATGCCTCCATGATTTTCTAATTGTATGAAATATGCAACCAATGAGTGGCTGAGGAGGTTTCTTTACAGTATAAAAAATTAGATGATTTTGGGTTAGATGTTTCTGTTCCAATATGTGCTTTATATATTTGCTGACCACTTTTAAGGATGGTGATGGCACTTGCCTTTTTTGGCCCCTATTATGGTGGGTTGAGAATCTTCTATGGTTTCCAAGTAGGGGCATATATCTTATAAAGAATGTAGGCTTCAACATAATGAAACTGTAGAAAAATGATTCCTAGTATTTACAGACCCATCTATATAGTTTTAGCCTTTATAAGGTGGTAGTAAAAGTGTTGTCGTTAAGATCGAAGGAAAATTTGGGTGACACAATATCATTTGCACAAGCAGCTTTTGTCAAAGGAAGGTGTAGACAGAGTGTTAGTTGCTATGAAATGGTAGAAAGTATAAGAAAATTAGACAGGAAGGAATTGTTTTCAGTAATGGTTTGAAAAAGCCTGTGACCATGGGGATTAGGATTTTTTGGAGGTTTTTTTTTTTTTGCTGGTAAAGGGGTTTGGTCAATGGTGAAAAAGGTGGTTTGAGAGTTGCTTGGAATCTTGATCCGGTTAGATAACGAGTGACCGTGGACGAGTAAATGCTTCCGGGGTCTTAAATAGGGTGATAATCACCCTTATTTACTTTTGTTGGTTAGTGCTTATTAGGGGTTTGGTCAAAGCTGATAGATAATTCATCTTGTTCCTTTTTTCAAACTCTCCTCAATGATTTGGATGATGAAGTGCCCTGCAAAGTAAAAGTTGTTGCTTGGACCACTGCTCATACGGGGATTAATGTTTTTTATCTTGTTCAGAAAACAATAACTAAGGTTTGTTTGTGACACCACTGGTTTGTGTGAGATTGAGGCTGAAAGTGTTCTTCCTCTTTTTCTTCATTGTTCCTCTGTTCTGAGATTGCAGCATAATCATCTTAAGGAAGCTACCTGAAGAGGGTAATTCTGCATTCACACATTTCTTTGCTCTTTAAGAATTATTGTTCTTTTGAAGGAAGAATGAAGCCTAATATTTAGTAGGATTGTATTGTCATGGCTATCTTTTGGGTTATATTAGGGTGAAAAGGAGGAGGATCTTTGCTGATTCTAGTCTCAGGGGGAGTTCTCGTGGGATAAAATTTTATTTTGGGCATTTTTATGGGCTCCAGATTTGAGTGAATTTTGAGATATGTTTTTTTACTTGGGTTAAGGTAATTCAAATTTGGTAGTTTAATAAATTAATTTTTGGTTTTTTGTTCGTTAGTTGATTCATTGGTTGCTTTGATGGTTGTGGCTGCATGCCTACCTTCTTTAGTTCCATTACTTTTTTTCTGTTTGATTTAATTTCTTTTTGCTACCTACTAAAAAACAAACGAAATTAGAGGTCTAACAAAGTAGTTTGGATGATCGTGTGCCTGACCTGGGTTCCAACTAGTTTGGGCTTGAGCCTTAGCTGAGACGGTAAACTTGCTTACCCGTCTTATTAGTTTTGCTTGGAATGAAGTCATTGAGTTACAAGGTGGGTTCCAGATAAGCTTCTGTAATCTGAATGGGATTTACATCTGGTTTGAATGTTCCAAGCTCATTGTCTTGCTGCATTTGGTAACATTTCAATCTTGGTAGCAAATTTTCCCTCAAAAAATGATGAGTCCTCCTATACAATTTAGTGGATTTTCTTCAAATGATTCAGATTTGCTAGGACTAATAAAAATTGTGAATAAAGTTGTTAAAATTTGGGAAATTGGCAAATAACAAAAATAAAAAAGAAAATTCTCTCTGTTATGTGTTTGCCTTATCTTGTGATATTTTTTTGACAGGAACTAAAGTTGAAGGAATTTTACGACAAGCAGCAGATGTTGAGGAGGTAGACCGCAGAGTTCAAGAATATGAACAGGGTATCTCTTCTAGTCATATCAGCTACATCTGATCTGCGAGTTAATTAATTGGTTCATCTGTCAAGTGCAACTGTTTGTATGCATGCCCTTCCAACTTAGGTTATGGCTCACCTTTCTCCCTCACTAATTTCAGGAAAGACTGAATTTGGTCGTGATGAGGATGCTCATGTTGTTGGTGACTGTGTTAAGGTACTCCTGTCACTTGTATGCCATTTGTGACTTTTGGGTCAAGGTAGTTTAATTCTCAAGATCGCTATTTCATCTGCAGCATGTCCTCAGGGAGCTTCCATCATCTCCAGTTCCAGCATCCTGCTGCACTGCTTTACTGGGGGCTCACAGTAAGTTTGGTTATGTTTGTGTCTTTCTAATTTCTTATTTTTATCCGGATGATTGTAATTTTGGCTTTGTTAAGATATTAAAAGATGATCAATTTTTCTTTTCAAAGAAAAATCCTTTTCAGCACCTTTTCTGGGGGTGATTCAAGTGAATTATGGGCTGAAACTTGTGGCTTTTAGATTGTGTGTGGTAATTTGTTTGTTGAGTTATATAACTGTTTGGTGTTTAGTTCTATAAATTGACTTGATAAGTTATACATCTCATTCAGTCACGACAATAGCAAACAGATGCATACAGTTGGATATGTCCTCTATGAATAACAAGTGCCACTTTTGGAATAAGTATCTGGGATCCTTTGGGTAATTCAGGTTTAATCATGATGTTGAATCCATGCTTGAATATAACTTTCCAGGCGCTAAACAGCCATGGTCTTCCATTCCTGTCATAACTTCGGGAAGAAGGCTAAGTATCTTTATGTGATGTTACATTTGAGGAAATGATAGGCATGATTGGAAAAGTTTCATTAAAATTAGCGTGTGCATTATTAAATTAATGTTGAGAGCGTAGTGTAGCTCTTGGATGCTAGGGACAACCTCTTTTTCTGGATTGAGGTAAACTGAAAATACTACGAACAAAACTAGCAATCGTTATGATTTACTGTATCAACACAAAAGTAAAAATCACAATTATCATGTAAAAAGTTGAAAACGAAGACCTAGAATAAATCAACCTTTTCAATGGAAGTGGAAATAATTCAAAAAGTATTTGATTTGCTTACTCAAATTTAGTTTGCTCATTTTTATTACTTGTACATTTTGAGCTTTGACTATTCATTATGTTTTGGCTGTTATGGATGTCAAAATTTTTAAACAACCTTTCATCAAACTGAATGTTCTTTAACTGTGAATGCGCATTGGCATATTTTTAAACAGTTTCTGAATATCGGTTGGTGTTTTAATTGAATTTATCCTTGATTAACTATTAAGAGAAGAAGATAAAAAGGAAATATTTGAATATTTTTTGTTTCATTGGTCATGGTGATATGTTAGCATGTCCAATGGTCTGTCGGGCTTTAACATCTATTTGTCTATTCATAATTTGCTAAAGTTTGTTAGTGGAGACCTTTCAACACTTTCCTTGTTGCATTTTTTTAAACAACCTTTCATCGAACTAAATGTCCTTTAACTGTGAATGGGCATTGGCATATTTTTAAACAGTTTCTGAATTAGTTGGTGTTTAATTGAATTTATCCTTGATTAACTATTAAGAGAAGAAGATAAAAAGGAAATATTTGAATATTTTTTGTTTCATTGGTCATGGTGGTATGTTAGCATGTCCAATGGTCTGTTGGGCTTTAACATCTAATTCTCTATTCATAATTTTCTTAATTTTGTTAGTGGAGACCTTTCAACACTTTCCTTGTTGCCTTGGCTTATTGAAAATAATTGAACTTCAGCCCCTTCTCAAGTGCAGGGCAGTTGTTTTCCCTGGAGATATAAATGAAAAGATACTTTGAACTTGTGAACTTATTTTTTTCGTTTTGGATCCAACTCTCATTTGTTTATTTGTGCAAGTAACGCACTATTCTAATCATGGAGGCTTATGCACTTTCTCTTGTGTGGAAAAGTTTTATTTCGTCTTATGTGCAATAAGCACCATATCAGGGCTTGTGCCCTTTATGATAGAAGTACAGTCCCTTGATTATGTAGAACTTTTGTCTTTAAACATTTGTTTCTATCCTCAAAATTTTTCATCAACTGTTGAGTATTTTTGTTGCTTTCTCATTATATTTAGGTCCTCTTTTAGTGGATTAGAAGTGACTTGCCTGATTAAATATTGATATTGTTTCACTTCTGTCTTATTGGATAAGAAATTGATCGTAAGGAAGCTCGGATCAGTGCGATGCGCTCTGCAATATTGGAGACATTTCCTGAACCAAATCGGCGTTTATTACAGAGGTAACTCTGCGCATCTCACTTACAAAATTAAGTTAACCCTATTTCCCCGGTTGCATCTTTTTTGTGTTGTCCTTGGTCAATTTTAATGTTATCTTATCTGTTCTTAGTGTTGACGTTTTGTGCATCCTCTAAATTTTAAATTCTATTCATTTTGTCCTGTTAATTTTGTTTTTATTTCTTATTGTTGTAATCTGCAAGTTTCATGGCAACTAGACATTGTATGCATTGGTGATAATGGGAGATCTGAACACGGAAAGATGATATGTCTGGAAGATATGGTTTATTGAGCCAGGTGCCTTGAAAAGCACGGATTGAATGTTGACCGTTGATGATCCTTTTATTCCCTAAATTTTATACCCTAAATTTACTTAAATATAAAAGAGGAGGAAACTGGAACATAGTGCAACAAGGAGATGATATACCTCAGGAGTAGTTGTTGAGTGAGAGCATGTGGTCTCAGTGATATTTGCTGGAGTTTAAATGCTATTATTTGGTCTTTTCTTATCAGCTTCAACTTCTAGGATTAATGGTTATTTGACATGGTATTGAGGCTTAGGCATATTTGATTGAGAGGTTTTTGTCTTCAAATTTTAAATACAAATTTCCCATTTTATCTGTTGAATTATAACGTAGAGCAAGTTAGGCATGTGCTTGGATCCACATGTGAAGTTTGTTAATAAATTTGTTCATGCATGTGAGAGGACATTGTAGAGATTAAGGGTTGGTTTGGGAGTGCTAAAGAAAAAGTGCTAAAATGCATAAGCACTTATGTATTTTAGCATTTTTTTCTTTAGAACTTTCTAAAAGACTTTATTAACGTATTTAATATTACATGTAAGTTACCCTTAAGTATTATTTTATTTAGCATGTAATTATGTACTAATAGCACTTATATTTTTTATTTAGTACTTATATAGTGCTAATAAGCACTGCCAAAAGGACACTAAATACTTTTGTGGGGCTGTTTATGTCTCTTTAAACCGTTGGGATAACTGGTTCGACATCTCAATATTGAGTTTCCAACAGAATCCATTCTGTCCTTACAAGTTATCCAATTCGTTTACACTTGGACAACATATTAGCAGCCAGATAGTATCCTAGTACAGCATTTAATGAGTTTACCATGGAAAAAGCTTTAACTTGTGGATGTTCGCCTGATACTATCAAGACCTGTCCACATTCTTGTCGGCTGGTATCATAACTGTTAGAGAGTATATACTATTGTTGGACCCTTATCTATCAGCTTAGCTTTTGGATTAATTATTGAAAATGGTATCAAAGCCTGTTTGACCAAGCGCTTTTATGCTCAAATCTACCTGTGTATTATTTATATTATAACAGGTAGTATCTGTGGCTGTGGTTCTCTTTGATCCAAATGCTTCGTGCATGAGGATGCGGGTTATGCTTAAAAATTGGTATTGGGTCTTAGCTGGTACCTTTAGCTTTTTGGATTTAGTGGCTACTCAGTGACTTAGTTGTGTTTGAAATATGCCTATATTGTGAGTAAAACGTTGCTTAAATTTTCTGTAGCGAGGAGCTGCAAATGCTTAATTAATGTAATATGTAATATTGTTTCATATTTTGCAGAATTTTGAAGATGATGCATACAATTTCATCTCATGCTCATGAAAACCGAATGACTCCATCTGCTGTTGCAGCCTGCATGGCACCCTTACTCTTACGCCCTTTGTTGGCCGGTGAATGTGAGTTGGAGGATGACTTTGATACCAATGGGGATAACTCTGCTCAGCTTCTTGCTGCTGCAAATGCTGCTAATAATGCTCAAGCCATCATTACGACTCTTTTGGAGGAGTATGACAGTATTTTTGATGTAAGATGCTCATTCTTTGACTGCTTGTCAGATAATTGCTCGCATACTTGTCTCTTTCCTATTTGAGAATGCATTAGTCAATAGGTTATACCATGTGTGAAAAATATGACTTCTTCTCTTATTACTGGAAAAAAAGTATATACATACAAAATCTATGGAGCTGTCTTTTTGCCAAAAGATAATTAAAAAAAAAATTCCTTTTCTGTTTAGAATAAGGAATTCACCAATACCTAGAATTGATAATTTTATACTATAATATCCAAGTTTTGGATTTTGAATGTTTCATTTATTCTGAATAGGAAACTTACTTCTATACTTCGTGATTTCAATTTAGTTATTACTCATTTTAGGAAAGGATTTTTAATTTTGTGAAGTATTTAGTTATTGAATATGGTTAGTATAGAATCATTTTAGGAAAGGATTTTTAATTTTGTGAAGTATTTTAGCTTTTATAATTGAAAGCTAGGATTGGAGCTGGATATGCAGAAAAAGTACTTTGAAATTAAGTTCACTAAAGAGGTCTGGCAGCCAGAGCAGTCCAATTTCCGTTGTATCTAGAAGCCAAACCTAGGAAAGAATGGCTATACCAGCAGCTCTAGTCCAGCAGTTCAGGGAAAAAGAGCAAACGGCAAAATCCAAATCAGGAAAGGCAAGAAGAGCTTTTGTTTCTTATCTGCAAAAAAAGTAAAAAAAGAAAGAGGGTGGGTCGAATGTGGATAAACAAGGGCTCATTTTCTCTCTTCAAGTAATTCATTTATTGCATACAATTGTGGAAGGTAGTAGTAGACTAAATCAAAGATAATGCTTGATCTGGTGAATTGTAAGAAAGAAGAGAATCAGAATAATTGTTTTCCACTGAAACAAGGGTAATACTAAGTAAGAATTGAAGATAAATACCTATTAGTCTCTGCATATCAATCTGGCATCAATGTCTTAGTTTATTTTGTGTACAGTGGTTTTCATTAGGGGTATCTCTTGATTATTCAATCAAATTCTTGAACTAGCAGTTTCTTGATTAATGTCTGAAAGACCTTCATATAGAATCACACAAGTCTTTAAGAGTTGGTCTCTTTGCTTATAAGCAACTTCTTAAAAAAAAAAAATGACCTGCAACTTTAATATGTTTCAGCCTTTAGAAAGAAATCCTAAGTAAGTTTATGGAAGCATTTGGAATTGTGGAGGGTTTGCAATCAGTGCAGGTGCTGGATCATCCCTACTGAATTTTTAACGGTTAACAGCATGGTAAATCGTCTAAATGTGAACTTTTTCGAAGCTAGTCTTGAATGAGATTTGTAGCATGCTGATTGTTATACAACTTCTGTAGTGTGATGCTGTTGTTAATGTTACAGCAATAATAATATTTTGTTTCTTATTTGAAAAAAAGTTGCTGTTGTTAATGTGAGGTTTTAATGGATCGCTTTTGGGGTTACAAACTTCTGCTTTCTTTCGATTTTCATACTCATGTTTGTCCTTATTGGAGACCCAAACATTGCTCCATGTTAGCATAGTTTAAATTGGGATGTGTATATTCTGTTTGTTGTTTCAGGATGAAAGTCTTCACAGATGCTCTATTTCATCTGATTCTCGGGTTGACAACAGTGGTAGTGAAGATTCGTCTGATGAAGAAAATCTGGATATGAAGGATAACAGCTACCATGATGCAGAAAATGAAGTTGATCCAGAAATGGATGATAATCCTGAACGTGTGCTCAGTGGAAAGTTAAGTGAGAGCAGTGGTTATGCTGGCAGCGATCCTAATTATAAGGTCCTTTATTCCCTCAATACATCTTTAGTTTTGTTATGGCATTATACGTGTCCAATGTCTTATCACCGGCCACCCTTTGGCTTCTTTTTCACGTACAAGTTTCAAATATTCCCATTCTTTTACTTGCCTCCTTGGAAATGGCTTCATACACCTGTTTGGCTATCCCATCTAATAGTTTAAGTTTTTGGGTTTTCTTATGTTGTGTCTGCCTCCTAGATCCCTCCTTAATATATTCTTATACTCCATATATGAAGCCCGTTATTCTGGTGGGCCTGCATGTGTGAGATGTTAAGAAGTCGCACATCAACTATATCTTGGACTTGTTGTGGGTATGTATACTTGTTGGGCTCGTCCACTAAATGGTTTAAACTTTTAGGTTGGTTTCTTTATCATATTGTAAAACAATATCTTTTTAACTGTCAAGCCACCTCTGTTTTCAATCAAAAACATAAATTAAACCAGAGCCTTGTGTTAGAGATATCAGAAAATTTTGAAACAAAGTGTAAACATCTTTGATCTCATTGAAATGTTGAAATTCATGATCTTGTTCTAGTAGAAAACTAGGTTTTGTTCCATTGTGTACAACATTGATGTGCTATCAGATAAAAGTACTTTTATGAGTGGCATTATTATACGCATGGTGGCTGGTTAAAGGTAATTGGAGAGTCAAGAATGCATCCCTTTTTTATTTCCTGTCTCTCACTCTCTCAGGTGTAAAGTGTCAAGTACTTTCTTTCTTATGGAAATTTTTAAACAGGGCTTTGAGTGACAGAGATTTTGAACTTATTAGATTTTATGCTGATTTCTTTTAAACTTGTTTGCATTAGTTCTGTTCATTTAAAAGTTATGATGAAGTAATTGTCATTTTTAGTGACATTTACATTCATTTTGCACATATACAGGCTGTTGGGGGTGATGATTCAGATGTTGCATCCCCCATAGATAATAATGGTCCGGCTGAGAGCTCAAATCTTCCTGTTGATCCTCTGCAGATTGGGGATCCTGGTATTCGGGTGATGGAGCAACAAGGTAAACAGAAGAAAGGAAATGAAAATTCAATTACTGAGACGGAGGTTTTGGGTGTTTTACCTGCTGGTGAATCTTACCGTTCAATGGGGGAAATCCTGTCTTCAATGCATCCTGGGCACCCTCTAGCTGTATCTGCACTTGAATCATCTGCTGAGAAGCCTGTGGGTAAAGATACAGGCTCTAATCCCAACGCAAAGCTATCTGCATTCTGGGGAAGAAACAATGTGAGTTGACATGCAATGTGTATCTGAACTATTATTATTAGAAACTTTTAAATAATATGAAGAAGCTGATAGGTTAATCAACTTGAGAGACTTAGGTTTTATTTTTTCTTTTTGTGAAATGTTTATTTATAGGCCGAACATCTGTTCTAACAAACTTGCTATTGCAAACTCTTTCTTAACAATTGATTTTGCAAAAGCTTCATTCAAACTTGTTTTTTGTCGATTCTGTTTTTATTTGCTGTATTTAGATGTTTCTTTAGCTTTCGTTGTTTTTCATTTGTTTTATTTACATCAGTCTTAGTTTACTTTTTGTTTTGAGGTTGCATTAAGGTATATGCTTGTTCCTTGGTCTAATCTTGTTCAACTCGAGCTTGAACTTATATTATTCATCTCTTCCTATTGGGCAAATTGCTGGTTTCTTGGTATGGATGAAATGTTTAGTCTTCCTATCTTACAAAGAATATTGGTTATTTACAACATCATGGTCTATGTATTAACCTGAGGGCTGTTCTGGAGGCTTTCTGGTCGTTTACTGTAACTGTCACCCTCCCTGTTCTGTGACTACGGTCTGTCAGAAATTTGGAAGGAAATATACTAGCTTTAAATAACAATGTCTATGCCATGGCACCATAAATTCATGAGTTACTATGTGGAATCTGATGTTTGGATTCTTGATTGCAAATGTCATGCATTTGATTACCTTTATTCACTTTTATACAGGCTAGAAAGACACCTTCAGTGGAATCTGTTGATTCATCTGGGGAAGAAGAGTAAGATACTCATCTTAGGCTTTATCTCTTTCCTTTATGCAATTTTCATTGTCATTGATATCATATTACGAGGCTCATATGAATTAGTTTGCACTTATTTTTTATTTGAGACAATTTGTTTAAGATGATAATCGGTGTAATTAGTAAATACATTGCTTTGGATGGCTTTGTGGTTAATTAATGGAAAACTTGGTGGTCATGCAATTTTTTTTTTAATTGGGATTGAATTGATTGGTGGTTATTGTTGTTATTAGTTTTTGTCAATGAAATGTAGTTGATATAACTTGAAAAAGGGGTGATGATATCCTAAAATTGCTAGGATGAGAACAGGCGTTGGAGGAAACGACCATATACTAAAATTAAAAGGCAGTGAAATAACATGAAGCTGCTTTGGAAATCTGATGACACAACTTCCCATTAGGTCTACTAATGTGCCCAGAAAGTAGTTTCTTAGAAAAATTTCTTTTTATATTGAATCCCCATATTTGAATATTTGTTAGAATAGGTGGGTGGATCAGATGCCTATTTCAGATGGATATTCTTAAGATGGCGTGCGCACACATGCACACGAAAAAAAAAAACCAACACACTTCAGTCTTACTGTCTTTGCCACATAACATTGTTGGTCCTTGTTTCTTATGGCAATTAAAAGTACGACTTTCTTTAACAAACTGTTTGCATTGCCCTTTAAATAAGACTTGTTCTGTTTGTCGTGGAATGAAACTCTTTTTCTTCTTGTAAAGATTGTTGTTGCAACTCGTCAAATGTTCAAGTCATTGGTTATAAATACAGTAAACAAACTGCATTATTGAATCTTTTCTTGCATGAATTTCTTCAATTTTTTTTGAAGCATCATCAACCTATAATCAGCTCTTTGCTTTATTAATTTGCTCCATGTTATAATCTAATCTATAAGGACAAAATAAATACAATGACTTGATTGCAGGCTTGCTATTCAGAGACTTGAGGTCACAAAGAATGACTTGCGACATAGAATTGCGAAAGAGGTACCATCATCTTTACCTTACTCATGTAATACTGGTGTTGTTACTGACAGGATTGGTCTTTATCTGTTATAGGCTAGAGGAAATGCCATTTTACAAGCTAGCTTGGAAAGAAGGAAGCAAGCTTTGCACGAGCGACGCTTGGCCCTTGAGCAAGACGTATTTTTTTCTTGCGTGTTAAATACTGCATATTTTCCGTAACTTTTACTTGCTTTCATCTACGTCTGCTTGCCGTTATATCACATTTAATTTTTCCCCCCTTCTGCTTTCCTGTTTTTATTTGCGTGTGTAAAATATCTATCACTGCTATTATTGCACTCTTTGTTTTTGTCTACTGACTAGTAAATGATTAAACAGGTCTCAAGATTGCAGGAGCAGCTTCAAGCTGAAAGAGATCTTAGAGCTGCGTTAGAAGTCGGTTTGAGCATGTCTTCTGGACAATTTTCCAGTTCACGTGGCATGGATTCTAAAGTTTGTACAGATCTTAGGATATCATTTATATTTTTTTTTTCTTTCCAAATCTTGCATTGCATAATTTCTTATTACTTAAAACTGATGTGAAGACAAGGGCTGAGCTGGAGGAGATTGCTCTTGCTGAAGCGGATGTGGTCAGGTTGAAGCAGAAAGTTGCAGAACTCCATCATCAACTTAACCAGCAGCGCCAGCATCACTATGGTTCTCTCTCTGATGCATGTGACCATTATCAAAATTTCCAAAACCAAAATCCTCAACAGTGAGTATGCCAAATTATGAATTCACTAAGGTTTTTCAGCAGGTGGAGTTAAAAATTGTTGGTAGCTGCATGCAATATTCTCTTGATTTCACAAAAGGATTTGTTTTTTGGAGTACTACTTAAGTTCATTCTCTCTCGACATCAATGAACCTTTCTAATTATTTTTTCTTCTAATACCTTGGTGCTTCAATCTCAGCTGCAAAAACTATGCCAAGTTATTTATTCCTGGTGCACAATTCATCAACAGAGTTGTCTGCATATGATTGTTGATTGCTTTTCAATTTAAGCTGTTAATCTGTGCTCTCTCTGGGATTCTGAATATCCCATTTTAAATTAGTCTTGACATAAAGTGCTTTTTTTGTGATTTTCATTAATTTTTTTCTTATTTTGAAAATAATACTAACATGTACATCAGTTTTCTCCA
This sequence comes from Swietenia macrophylla, assembly GCA_032401905.1. NCBI lineage: Eukaryota > Viridiplantae > Streptophyta > Magnoliopsida > Sapindales > Meliaceae > Swietenia > Swietenia macrophylla. The sequence goes on from CP135566.1 coordinate 9,541,698, forward strand.
TGTGGTTGGCTTAGGGAAATTTCTTTGGTGGGGTAAAGTGCTTAAATTCATTTTAAATCCTTTTACTAATAAAATATATTTGATATCTTCAGGAGATTTCTTCAGCAAGATTTTGATAGTACCCTTGCTTTTGTTAATCATGAAAGGAAACAAAGAACTGAGGTATGTCTTTGAAATTTTTTCCCATCAGTCTGTCTCAATTGATTGAAATGAATTTCCAAAATTAGAAAGGGGTGAAGATGCTAATTCAAGTCATTGGTTTTCGTCGCACTATTCTATTTATTTCTTTTGCCACTCGTTATGTTTGTTTTATTTGCTTTCTTTCTCATCTTCATCTCTTTTGTTGTGTTCTACTTTATGCTCGTATGTAATTATTGGTTATAAAACAACCTTAGCCTGCAATATCTCAATTGCGGTGTTGGGATCATGTTAGAATAGGGGGGTAGGGTGGGAGTGGGATTAAATCATTGCATGATTTTTTATATAAAAAAAATGTATCTATAAACATTAGGCCCTTTCAAACAATATTTTATTCACTTTGCCTTTCCTTGCCTGGTCCCAGTTTTCTGTCTCTGCACCTACACAAAAGCTTTTACGGAGAAACTTGCACAATCATAATTATTCTCTTCAGCTATTTCACCCAACTGTGTGGCCTCAGAAATGCAGTAAGAGCTAACAAATCAATCGATAAAGAAATGTATAATTTACTGATTAAAATACATGAAGTGATCTGGTTTTCTTCCCAGTATATATTTGGCTATAGCTTTATGATGAAGTTTGGGTATCTTAAACTACACTGTGCTGGAACCAGGAAGTAGGATCGGTCCACTACTATTCCAAGAAGGTTTGAATCTTGCCTAAATTTTAGATGAATATTGCAAGCTTGGAATGAACTGGGAGCTGCACGATCCTCTTTGCTTGACCCATCTTAATATATTAATGGATGATTTCTGTCATCATGATAATATAGATATTATGATAGTAAATTGAAAGAAGAGCAGGTAATGGAATTATTGCATACTAGCCACAAAGTTACATGACTTGCTTGGAATTATTGTGCACTATTACAAATGTGTCCTTTGTTCTAGGGTCTGTTTTGCCCTTTCAATCTTTTGTTTTTAGTCTTTGGTAACACTTTTTAGTTCCTCAATTCTTATGCTCTATCCAATCCTAATTATAATCTTCTATTGCTGTACTGTACTGCAGGAGAATTTGTCAGGATCAGATAGGAGGAATATTAAAGGACAAGGATTAGCAACTGGTAGCAGCGGCAGACTTCTTTTGCGGAAGCAATTTGTGGAGTCAACCAGCTTGAGTGACTCAAAAAGTACCGAGGCATCCGCAACTATGTCTATGGATGAGCTTCGTGGTGTTGATTCTGCATCTGCGCCTTCCACTTCAAGAGCAGTAGAGGTAAGCTTGATATTCATCAATGGTTTCTCTCGCATTTTGTTTGGTTCTTTTAATATATTTTTTTGGAATTCTTAAAAGGTTTTGAATTCAGCGTATATTGAATAGAAACCTGATTTTCTAATGTATGTTCCTGGATAGTTACTCGACTTTTGCTCTCAGCAATTACCTAATTGATTGTGACAATTTTCCTTTTCAGGCAATGGATTATGCAAGGCATCCATCAGCTGCTTCTGCTTTGGTAGAATTAACTTCTCGACTTGATTTCTTCAAAGAAAGACGATCTCAGCTAATGGAACAGCTTCACAACCTTGATTTAAACTATGGCACAGCGTCTTCACAAGAATTTGTCGACAGGCCATCACCTCCGCCATGGAACTAATCAAAGATGATGCTTGTCAAACGAGCCGAGATTGAGAATGTCGGTGATCTTGTTGTACATCCTTTTGTATCTCCAAGTAGTCTTGTTTGCTCTATTATTCTCTTCCTTTTTTTTATTTGTTTTTTTTGGTGGAAATGTGATTGGGTGTATTAATAACAATGATGTGTCTTCGAGCCCCCCTTCTGGCTGTAATTTTTGCCCCAAATATTGTAAACGAAACAAGTGGTCTGTTTTGTGTCGATAGCATGTGAAGACATTGATCGAGCATTTGTTTTGCTAGAGATGTAACATTTTTTACTTTTTGAAAAACTTGTCCTGTCTTGTTTGGAACATTTTTGCACGGCTGCGTATTCATTTTTGAATAATTGTTCTATGTAGACGCGTGTATATGAAATGGATTGAATTCAGAGTGTATTTGAAGGTGGTTTCTGCTGTTGAGTGCATTTTACTTGCAAACTAAGGGTACGTTTGTTTTGCTCAACTGTAACTGTTTGCACAAAAATGTAATAGGCCTATTTTTGATGGCGTGGACGAGTGGGATTGGTCGAGTTTAGGACTAACTCGTGCGCATTCCCGGGTTAATTTAGTCCTTTAAAATTTTTATATTTTTTAACATTTAAAATAATATAATATTATGTTGAAAATAATTTATAAAATAAATAATTTATAAATAAAATTTAATAATTTGGTTTTAATTTTTCAATAAATAAACTATAAGCTAATTGAACAATATAAAATAATAAAATAATATTTTATATACATATACAATACAATTTAATATTAAATATAATATTGCATTAAGTTTAATTTATTATAATTTACTCTAATATAATTTATTTGAAACAATATAATTCAGTACAGGATTTCAAACGTGCTCTTAGGTACTTTTGGATCGAGTAGATTTGAGATTGAATCACATTCAGTGATTTGGATTGAGAAATTTTGGGATTCAATTATGTTTATTAACTTCAAAGAAAAATTACGTCTAATTTGTGTTTACATTTTCTCTCCTTTTTCAATGTAACTTAGTCAACAATAATATTTTACAAAATCTACACATTTTTTTTAGTTTATATACTGAGCCAAAAGTAATCTAAGATGAAAATTTTTTTATAAATATAATTCATTTGTATCCTTTTGATTTTGGATTTTTTTTTATTGATAAGGACAAATTTTAAAATAATTTTATTTTAAATTAAATTTTAATAAAATAATTATTTTTATTATTTTTAAATAATTTTATTTTTACATAACGATTTACATGTAAAACACAAAATAAAAAAAAAATGTATAAATAGTGCACGAAGCATGCAATAATACACTCACGAAACGAGTGGACAAGTCTTCACGAGTGCAGCACTAGATGTTCATAAAAATTAGTCATGTGTTTACATGCTTAAAATTTGAATATGCTTTAAAAAAGTGAAAGTGATTATTTTAGTAAGTATAAATTAAAAGTGATCATTTATATAAATAGGATTCAAAATAAAGTTAAAATGATTCTTATACTTGTCCCTTTTTCGAAATTAATATAAATGTTAATGTGTTTTCTTTTTCTAACCAATTAAAATTTTATACTTGTCTATTATTTATGTTCTCCTTGAAATATTTATCGACTTGTAAAAATAAGGTTTTAAAAAAATATATTAACAACATGTAAAAAAAAAAAATATATATATATATATATAAAATAATAAAAATATATTAAATAAAAATATTAAGAGATAAATATAATTAAATCAAAAAAATAAATATAAAATAATAAAAATATATTGAATAAAAAAATATTAATAGAAAAATCTAATTAAACCAAGAAAATACATTTATGTGTAATTATCGCTAAAAATAAACCTTATTGATCTCTAGT
>CP135566.1:9545664-9556256 GCA_032401905.1 Swietenia macrophylla
GGGCTATCAACTCCAGAGAAAAGATTGGAGGACCAACAACTATAAACAAAGGGTTGAAGAAGCATGCGCGGCCTCGAGAGTTTGGTGAGCCTGGTTTCAGGGTTAACCCAGTACGATTTAGACCATATGTATCAAAGGTTCCATGGCATAAAGGTGCAAGAGCAATCCTTTCTCAGCTGTTTCCTCGATATGGGCACTATTGTGGGCCCAATTGGTCTAGTGGCAAAAACAGCGGGTCTCCTGTTTGGGACATGAGGCCTATTGACTGGTTGGATTATTGCTGTTATTGCCACGATATTGGTTATGACACTCATGATCAGGCTGAGCTGCTGAGAGCTGACTTAGCTTTCGTTGAGTGCTTAGAGAGGCCACACATGAGTACAAAAGGAGATGCTCATGTTGCTCTTCTCTACAAGACAATGTGCATTACTGGTATTCCTACCAACTACACTGATCTTTATGTGACATGCATTTTTGCTCTTTAAACTGGGTTTGAGATTCTGTTCTTTTAGCCATTGATGTTCAGGTATTTGTTTTAATTCATGCTTGGCAGGTCTCAAGAATATATTAATACCATATAGAAAACATCTTGTGAAACTACAGTCAGGGAAACCTTTGATTGATTTTGGATGGCTAAGCAATGTGAACTGGAGGAGGATAAATCTGCAGAAAACATGAAATAGTAAGTCATGAATTCTTAAAACTAGCTCGCTATTGCAGCAATTGGAGCGGATAGAAGAGTATTGTTCTGAGTTTTCTATTATCTTCTTGTGTGCAAGAGCTTTGGAGCAGTCTCTTCTGGGATTATTGTCTTCTGAATCTAATCTGTCTCATTGTCCTCTCCCAAACACAAACTGTGTAAATAAATTGTTATATTGTGAATGTTAAATATTGGTTTTCAAAATAGTATAAATTAATTAATGTCTGTTCATAGGATTTGTCAATCTGGTTGCAAATCAGAATGCTGCATTTCCATTTGAAGAAGTTCATTGTTTTGCAGGTTAGCTTGTTGTTTGTCCTGTCCTTGTAATCCTTCGTTGAAAGGAATTAAAAATGATGCTTGATGGAACGATCGCCACCACCTCTTGACTAGATTCTTCTCACCGTCAAGATGAAAGATCAAAATTTTGAACGGTCGTGATCGTTGATTGACCGTTAGTAATCGTTTTAGGTGGAGCCCACGAGAAAGGGAGGAGAAAAACCAAGGATTGAGTAGGCATTACGGAGTTACCGATGCTTGTCTTAATCTAAGACAAAGCGTGGACCGACAACCGCCCTATGTTACACAAGAACGGTTCATAGTCAAGGCCATTACTTTTCTCACTCTCTTTTACTGCGCGTGACATCACGCGCAGAAATTTTCTCTGCTTATGTGCAATTAATTTTTTTTCATAATTAAATGTATTAGTAAAAGTAATTTTTGCATATTTATATATTATTTTCTTTTGTAAAGAAATATGATATGAATGTTTAGTTATTTATTTAACAAAATAAAAATGGGGTAAGCACAATAATGATTAATGAATCTAACTAATGTTAAATATATGAAAATTTGGATTAAGTTATTAAAAATAATTAATATTTACAATAAAAAATTAACTTTAGAATAAAACTTTAATTCTTAATTTATTGTTAAGAATTAATCTTAATTTACAAAATAATTAATTTATTATAATTATTTATTTAATAATTATATTATTTTATATCAATTAAATTTATAAATTTTATATTAATTTTGTATTAATTTAGATGAATCATGTAAAAGATTACCGCACTTACTAAGGATACATTTAAGATAAAGGTTAAATTTTTAAATATTTTTATTACTTTTACAAACCATAGACCAATTTGATTATTCTCTTTTACATATATATAATTAATATATATATGTGTGCGCGCACGTACAAAGTTAAAAAAAGAAGTTAAGTTAGAAAAAAAAAAGTCTTTAATTTTTTTTAAAAAAAAAAAGGAAAAGAAGTTTCTAGATTCAAAAATTGAAGGTTAATTAAATGGAGAGTGAGCCGAAATCTCATCCATGTCGCGTGGGCCAATTCCTTTTCCCACAAAAAATCAGCAAAACTAAATAAATGTTCTCCTATAAATAAATAAAAATTGAATAATCGGTGGTTAATTTAGAAAAATAAACAAAAAATAGAAAAACCCTAAACGACGACGTAATTTTTGTATATCGCCGCCTGAATCAGAAAGCAAAAGGAAAAAGAAGTGAAAACAGATTGAATTTCCAATCCTCATCCCCAATTGAACACAACTAACAACTCTTTCTTTTTCTTCCTCTTTTTCGCTCTCCCTCCCTTCAAACAAACCCTAGAAATCTGTCTCTCTCATCGATTCGCAGCGCGATGGTTTGATCCGAGGCGTCAATCCCTTTAGATCTGATTTGCTCGGTCAGTTTTTTTCGAAAAAATTTCGTCTATATTTTTGTTTTCTTTAATTTGTTTGAGGATATTTGTGATTGATTGATTAATTAAATTTGTATTGTAATTTGGGTGGGTCTAGCAGATTGGATTTTGTTATCGTTTCTTCTTTTTTTTTTTTTTCCTTTTTTGGTGAAATATATTGTTTGATTTATTTTCTTCGAGGTTTTTTATTTGCGTCTTTTTGGTTGTGGTGGAATGAAGAGGAAACGGAAACGGAAACGAAATCAAAATCGAAATCTGGAGTCGTATGATTGTATTTTATGTTGATTTTCGCAATACAGAAATAATTAATCAGAGTTAGGGTTTTCTGGTTCGTTGTTGAGAATTAAGTGTAAAACGGAAATCGGTCTGAAGAAGCCTGGTAATTTGTTTACTCTCTGCAAATTGCGTTATTTTCCTTGTCTGCCACCAAACAGGAGGGTCTGTCTATAAAATTATTTAATAATGACGTTTGATTTAGTTGTAATTGTTAAGTGTTGAATATCTCTCGGTTAAAAATGTTATTGTTTAGTTCTATTACCGTAGAAAGAATTCTCGCATGAGAACTCAAATTTAAATTGCTTGGAACAGAGGTGTAACATATATAAACTGTCTGAACATGAAAAACTACAAGGATATCTAATTGATGAACTGTTAAATTTTGTTTTGTTGGTAGTTTATTATATTGGTCAATGATAATCTTTCATAGTTTCTCTTTGTATTTATCTATACAATTTCTTAGTTCTTTACTCCCTTTTCTTTAATTACTGAAACTGATAGTTTCTAGGTCTTTATTGTTATTTTTTATTGGCTGATAGTGTTATGTAATGATTTTCTGCAGATTTAGTGCAATGTGAAATTGGATGAATATATTTGATGGATGATGATTGTGCAGATGGATAAAATGTCTGCTCCTTCTTCACGGGAGTGTGCACAACGCCTCTATGAAAAGGTATGTCCTGTTTTCATTCTTTTTTATTTTCTCTGGCGTTTCTACCTATGAAATTGGATTTTAACATAACTTTAGATCATTGTCACCTTGGTTTTTTGAACTTGCATGTTGACATTTTCCTTGCAACTCTTTCTCCTCTCCCCTCCCCCTTTTCCTTAGCTGTGCATATGTAATGTTCCTCATGCAAAAATTGGCTCATAACTTTTTGATATTGGTTTTGATGCAGAACATTGAGTTGGAAAATAAGCGTCGAAAGTCAGTCCAGGCGCGTGTTCCATCAGATCCCAGTGCCTGGCAACAGATGCGTGAGAATTATGAGGCAATAATACTTGAGGATCATGCTTTCTCTGAGCAGCACAATATTGAATATGCTTTATGGCAGTTACATTACAGACGAATTGAAGAATTGCGAGCACATTATAGTGCTGCTATATCTTCAACAGGATCAAATACATCTCAGGGCACAAGAGTACAACCACATTCTGACCGAATTACAAAAATCAGACTGCAGTTTAAAACCTTCCTTTCTGAAGCAACTGGATTTTATCATGAACTGATTTTGAAGATCAGAGCAAAGTATGGGCTTCCTTTGGGGAATTTCTCAGAGGATTCTGAGAATCGAATCACCATGGACAAAGATGGAAAGAAATCTGCTGAGGTGAAGAAAGGTTTGGTATCTTGTCACCGTTGTTTGATATATTTGGGTGATCTAGCCAGGTACAAAGGATTATATGGGGATGGTGACTCTAAATCTCGAGAGTATGCAGCAGCTTCGAGTTACTATTTGCAAGCTGCTTCTCTTTGCCCATCAAGTGGGAATCCCCATCATCAGGTTTGGCCACTTTTTTAGTTTTCTGTTTAACTGATTTTTCCAGTTTACTTCCACGCCATCCCTTGTGTGATGTGGATATGTCATATTTTCTGTTATCATCCTCCTAGTTTGGAAAATTATCAATTTTCAGCTTGCTATATTGGCTTCTTATTCAAGTGACGAGTTGGTGGCTGTTTATCGGTACTTCCGGAGTTTGGCAGTGGATAGCCCCTTTTCCACTGCAAGGGATAACTTGATTGTTGCATTTGAAAAGGTAATTTTCACCAGCCAACAAAATACAATAACATGAGAATAGATGTTGTGTGTGCTTTTGCCTCTTCTGTTTTAAAAATGTGGGTTGGAAATATGCTTTTGATGTATCCTTTGGATTGTGCCATTTCAAGGGTAAATGCTGGGGAATATTTACTTGTTCATGTTGTGTTTGTCGTATCACTGCATATGTTGTATATGGATTTTGAAGATTAAGCATTTTACTTCATGTCCATTAGTTCTTCAGACAATATGCTATATGTTGAGGGCAACTTTGACTTTTCCTAAGGAAAATAATTAATGTATGTACTGCCTAATGTTTGTTAGATATGTTTTTGATATAGGCTTGATTGGTGGCAGCATGGCTGTAATCAATTGCTAGGTTTTTTACAAAATTTGCTGTTTTGGTCAAAATATTTCTTTTTGTTGTCATCTATCATGTCTGTTGTGCTGTGATTTCTCAAGTATGGATACTGATTGGCATTTTGTTTCATTGGTAATTTTGATAGATTGAGCCTATTTGCTAATTTAATTATAAATTGGTCTCTGAGTGAACTTTCATGGTTAGAAATGGCGTGATTTCATAATTTCCATGAAGCCTACAATTTAAGCAAAAAAAGAGTTAAAACCATCGAACTAGATTAAATCAGCTTTTCAATTTACCTGCAGCAGAAATAAAAGTGATATACAAGTTTTGACGGCTTGCTTGGTAGCTGAGTGTGAAGGAAAAACAAGTTTTTGGCCATATGAAGGTGGAAAAAGGACCCATTCTTGGGTTTAACGAGGTTAGAAAGATGCTTAGACTTGGAGATTTGGGACTACAAAGAAATATGATTGTTTTTTTCCCTAAACAGAAACAAAGAGAGAACTATATTAATGATATAGGAATTTACAAAAAGGAGTTACAGGGAGTATGCAAAATATTGGGACGAGATGTTTCACCTGTGGCCTAAAGCACTTTAAAGATTGATTTACATTCAATACTGGGATCAAAACTAAAATAGAAAGAAACTAAATGCAGTCTGGCAATAGCTGCATCTCGAGTAAGGAGAATGAAGGAGATGTCGACTTCAGGAGTGACTGAAGGCCAAAGACCAGCCCAAAATTATGTTCTATTCCAGATATACAGCTAACGTTCCGCTGCATTGTTCTAAATTTTAAGTGGCCTCTCAATCCTTAAAATACTGAAAGTAATTGTCAGTAATAGCACTGCATTGTCAGTAACAGCACTGCATTCCTTCTTTTCAAAGCAAAAATTCTCCCTATTAAGTAAAGCATAAGAGGAAGAGCTGCCCAACTCAATTCAAAAGCCCAAACCAGCCTTGACTAGAGAATTTTTAGAAGATGAGAATGGAAATACAAGCAATCAATATACATAGAATCCTCTTCTTAACGTTTGGTCTGTGGGACTGCTGTGCTTTTACTTAATTTTTATAGCACAAAAGCTCAATTGTTTAGTAAATGCTACTTTTAAATGGCAGCAAATGTTTACCACTCACTCTCCTACATCTAGTGCTTCTATACTGCAAGAATTGTGAATTTAAAGCCACAGTGCCTGAGTCCAAATATACCCATAATGCACTAGTTTGGAGTTTAAACCGGCCCTGGTCTTCTTCTTTGAACTATACCATTGGTATTTATTTTCCTTGAGCTGTATACCACACCAACTTTATTTTAAAAGGGAACAATGATAGAATTTTAAGGTCGTGTTTGGTGTGTAGGATTGGACTGGATTAAAATTATCCAAATTGTTTGTGAGCTAATATTATCCACCCTTCATGGGATGGAAAATTGATGTGGACACTTACTATTAGTCGGTGAAGTAAAAGATGTTCTGCTTTATTGTCATTAAACACATAATACCTGTTAATGATGAGTTATGCAGTCTCCTTTTATTAGCTGCCCTGGCAGTTATATCTCTTGTAAGTCCTGGTAGCTCTTGATATAATTCATCTGTGGCTGTCTTTGTGTGGATGCGGGGCTGCAAATTAATTGGCAAATATAAATCCTCTATGGAAGTTCATGATATTTATACTACTTTGACTTGTGATTGCATGAAGCTTCTGGTGAAAACAAGAAAATATTTTAGTTGTAAATATATATCATATTTCTGCCCTCTTCCTGATGCCAAAGGGAAGGTTGTTACATCATCTGACATAATTTCATGTTGTCACATTAATAGAGAAGCAGAAGCGTTGCAGTGGGTTGACCTTTATGAAGCTGGATTGTTTGAGGTTAATGAGTGTTTAAATAGTATTCTAGAAATTGTTTTTGGGTCCAATAGTAGAATTATAATGAATAAGCTCATGTACATAAACACATGATGCAGTTTTTGGATTTTCATGTGAATGGCAAGTCTAGTTGGATGCTGCTGTCTGAGCCATATTTTTATTTAATTTCCATTGCATCATTGCTTAACTGTATGTTGTTTATTCACTTATTTTTCGTGGCAGAACCGTCAGAATTATTCTCAGATGTCTGGAGATATTAAGTCTTCTACCGCTAAGGTGCCCATGCGGTTGACTGGCAAAGGAAGGGGGAAAGGAGAAGCAAAATTTGCATCTAAAGATACTGACTTGGAGAAGGAAAATGGGTCCAGCGTCCAGGAGAAACTTAAAGCTTTTTGCACTCGATTTATCCGTCTAAATGGCATTCTTTTTACTCGAACAAGGTACTTAATCTTGAACATCTTGTTTTTATTCTCTTTTGGGTTTATTAACATTAACATTTAGACCAACTATTTTTGGGACTATGTCCTTACTGTGATTTCTGTTTTCCAGTCTTGAGACATTTGCAGAAATTCTTGCTTTGGTTAGCAGTGGATTATGTGAACTTCTTTCTTCTGGGCCAGAAGAGGAACTAAACTTTGGATCAGATGCCACTGAGAATGCTCTTTTTATAGTTAGGCTTGTTGCGATTCTTATATTCACAGTTCATAATTTGAAGAGGGAAAGTGAAAATCAGACTTATGCAGAAATCGTACAGCGTGCAGCTCTTCTTCAGAATGCATTCACTGCTGTATTCGAGTTAATGGGGCATATACTGGAGAGATGTATGCAGCTGAGTGATCCTTCTTCAACTTACCTCTTACCTGGTGTTCTGGTTTTTGTAGAATGGCTGGCCTGCTGTCCAGATATTGCTTCAGGCAGTGATGCGGATGAGGGGCAGGCAACTGTTAGATCACATTTTTGGAATCAGTGCATTTCTTTCCTGAATAAGATCTTGTCGCTTGGGCCAAGGTCCTTGGATGACGATGAAGACTTGACTTGCTTTTTCAACATGAGCAAGTATGATGAAGGGGAAACTGAAAATCGACTAGCATTGTGGGAGGACTTAGAGTTAAGAGGATTCTTACCTCTTATTCCTGCACATGCTGTCCTGGATTTCTCAAGGAAACATTCCTTTGGAGGTGATGGTAATAAGGAAAGAAAAGCCCGTGTCAAAAGGATTCTGGCAGCTGGGAAGGCTTTGGCAAATGTAGTTATGGTTGACCGAAAAACAGTGTGTTTTGATTCAAAGGTGAAGAAATTTGTTATTGGTGTTGAGCCTTTGGATGATGTCACATTCACCTCCTACTCAGACATGTCGAAAATGAATGATTTAATTCCAGATGATCAAGCTGAGAAACCAATGAATTTGGGGGTTGTGCAGGAAAATGAGGAGGAAGATGAGGTCATTGTTTTCAAGCCAGTAGTAGCTGAGAAGAGAGCTGATGTGATTGGTTCACAATGGATGTCCTATGATGGCTTGAAGCCTGGTCATAATACTACAGGTGATCTGCAATTTTATGGTGGTTCTCTTTCAGTCTCTCAAGATAATTTTCGCCAGCAGTCTACTTTTGACTGTATTTCATCTGTTCCTGTGTCAGTTGGCAGTATTCTTCCGCAGCAACTGCTGCCAGTTCAGTCACATGCTCCAATGCGGGTAATGGAAGAAGAAGTGTCTCTAGCTAATAACTTGAAAGGCTTGAGGGTCTCACAGAATGGACATGAGCCGAAACATGAGATGCAAGAAAATATAGGCATGTCACTTCCTGCAGCAAGGGCAGTTCCCATCCAACAATCCGTTAATATTAATACTAGTAGTATGTTTTACAGCCCTTCAAATGGACCAGAAGCTGTTATACCATCCAAGATTGATGCTATTGCATCTTCAGGAGTTACTGCTGAGAGTTTGGCTGTAAAAGCTTCATCAACTTCGCCTGCAGGCCTCAGGAAAAATCCAGTTAGCCGTCCTGTCAGGCATCTAGGACCTCCACCTGGCTTCAGTCCAGTTCCTTCTAAACAAGTGACTGCATCAATTTCTGGTTCCGACTTGACTAACGAGAATCCAATAATGGATGATTACAGCTGGTTGGATGGATATCAGTTGCCATCATCAACAAAAGGTCCAGGACTGGGTAGTTATGTTAATTATCCATCTCATGCAAACCCTCAGTATGTCACTAACAGCAATGACTTGGCTGGGACGGTTAGCTTTCCGTTTCCTGGAAAACAAGTTCCAGCAGTGCAGTTTCAAGCTGAAAAACAGAAAGGCTGGCAGGAGTACCAGACTCTTGAGCATCTAAAACTACAGCATGAACTGCAGCTGCAGCAACAGCAACTCATAAATGGAAACCAGTTTACTCCACTGCCTGAGCAATATCAAGGACAGTCTATGTGGACCGGTCGTTATTTCGTGTGAGATCAGTTGAAAACATAGCTGGTATGTTGTGCGTGTGTATTTTGATTTGATGGTGCATCAGCTTTTCTTACATTGACATTTTTCTTGTTTCTTATTTTACCTGATTTTGTAATTGATTAGTGTAGCTTATATGGTTCGAGGTTTTGTTATGGCCTAACATTTCTTTGTTTTTTCAGGTTTTATGAGAATTGATGAGTGTAGCTTATATGGTTTGAGGTTTTGTTATGGCCTAACATTTCTTCGTTTTTTCAGGTTTATGAGAATGTTTCCAGTGAATTTACTACATCCGTTTGCTACCGAATTTAAACTCCGACTTTGAAGCCTTGTCAGTGTTGAGTTTTATTTTGTTGGAGTGTGGGTGGCCTTGGCTTCTAGCAGGCATTTGCTATTACAAAAGTGAGTTTCTGTTTGTCAACTTCTAATCATGTTTGTGCATGTATACATATGATTAAAGAAAAGTTTTATAAACTTGAAGTAATCTATTATTTTCAAAATTTATGAGCAGAGGGGATTAAAAACTACATGATAAGTCAGGTAGTTTGTGAGTTTTTTGGTAAATAAAATTGACTTCTATGGCCGAGTGACAAACTTTGTGAAAATATGAAAGATGTGAACAAATTATAGTGTTCTTTTTTTCCTTTTTCTAATCTTCTCCTGGCAGTAGAATTATTGTGCTTTGGTCTTTTTTGGTTGAAATCAGCTTCTCTCAAAGTAATCAGTACAGTTTACCTTAACTTATGCCATGGTGGGTATGTATATGCATATGTACGTGTCATGCACCTGGTGTTTGGATCCAAGGTTGGCAGGTATTGCATAAGCACTTACATGTCTTGATTTCATGCAGGTATCACAGAGCTCTTTGGCCAGAGTAAGAAATGTGGAAACATCTTTTATGGGCGATATGTAAGAAGTAAATGCCTTAACGGGTTACTTGGGATGGGGATAGAATGTGTCAATAAAAAGATATGGTTCGTTCGTTAATTCGTTTTGAAGCTTTGTCTTGGGGAAGTTGGTGGAATAAAAGAATGCTGTACTCACTTATGCTTCTAAACTCTATTTTAATGGTCAAGTTGTCAGTCAGAATTGCTGCAATTATCATATCATCGGCTGCCAGTCCAATTATTTGTAATTGCACTCTAGACCAGTTCTATGCACAGCTAGCTTCAAAGGATGATCAGGAAGTTACCGGGTACACGGTTGGTTACCGGAAGTTGGACGGTGGGGATGCTTAGTGATGTAGAAAGAGCAAACTATATGGGTGAGTACAAATTGTCGTATGTTTGGTTGTTGCCTCTGCATAGTTAATAAAACTCGCATGCTTTATTATTATTAGTATTATTAAAGGCTGTGTGATAAAGAACTGCAAACCTATATGGCCTTTGTTAAACCTTGGGTGTAATGAAATAATCTGTCTAATTACTTATCTTTACATATGTACTTAATCGTGTTGTGGTGTTTG
>CP135566.1:9571073-9607834 GCA_032401905.1 Swietenia macrophylla
TAATTAATTAATTAATAATTATTTAAAAAAAATTATTATTTAATTAATAAAATAAAAAATTATTAATTTTTTAATTTTTATTTGTTATTAATAATTTTTTATTAATTATAATAATATAATAAAATTATTTTATTTAAAATTTTTTAAAATTTACTCTATTCTCTCTTTCTCCCTCGCGCATGGAATTAATATTTCAATAATTTAAAATATTAGATTCTAAAATATTAGAATCTTTTCTTAATTAATTATTATATATTTTATTATATAATTTAAATTTTTTAAAATATAATTTAAATTATTTATTAATAATTTCATAATTTATTATTATCTTATTAAAAAAAATTTTAAAAAATTTAATTCAGTTTTAGTCTGTTACAAGACATTAAGAATGTAATTAGGTTATAACTTGCATAGTAATCAATCATCTTTAACGCTAACAGTAATTCAGGTAAGCTTAATTTTCCATGCTTGACTGAAGAAGGTGGTAAGGTGATTGCAATTTGCAAGGAAACATTAAAACGTAAAAATCAAAGTAGCTTTTACTAATCCTACATGCATGTCTTCTGGGGTAACGAAAATGACATTTCCAGTAAGACACCGAGACGTTCATGGAACAGTAGTGACTCCGCTGAATTTTGCCTGACTTCGCGTGCGCAAACTTGGGCTTATTGTTCTGAGTCCCCGAAGCAGTGAATCGCCATAGCCAAAATTTTTAATCTTTTATCATCTTTAGCTTTCTGTTTCTTTGTGCCGTTGAAAGAAGAAGACGGAAAGGTAATTAATAAGAGAGAGTGATGGGATTATTTGATGTGTGATCACATCAATTGTCATGTCTTTAAATATTGAAAAAGCTGTAGCATGCTCTCAGTATTTGACTGGATTTATGGACTGCTGTCTCTGTTTTCTTTACTCTCTCAGTGCAAGAAGAAACCCATGTTTTCTTTTGATTTTAGCCTGTTTCTGCAACTCCCAATGGTGGGGACAGGACAAGAGCGCTACGTACTAGCGAAAAAAGCAGACGGAAACTCCACTACAGAACATGGAATTAATGGATAAAGCTTCCATTTTATATATAACGTGTTACAGAAGAAGTATGTCACGTGCACTATTTTAACGACAATATCATAGTTTGACACGGATGATAGATATAAAATACAATATCGAATTCTAGAACATATCAAGATATCATAATCTCATCTCACAGGCATACAAGTTGACAAGAGATGAATGCAAGCTCAGTTATGAGTCAATTACTTAGTCCTGTTGATTCACATGCGAAGGGAAGGGGCTCTTTTTTTTTTTTTGAAGAAAACGACAAAGGAAGAGAAGATGGTTGGGTTGATCAGAAATGAAAAGCTGCACAGATTATGCAGTAGAAAGACGAGTCAAATCTTCGGCCATGGTAGAATGCTCTGGAAAAATTAAGTCTGTTTCTTTGGAGATGGTAATCGCACCTTCTCGAGGGACGGTTGATACAGAAAATAAATAAATCAACTGACATTACAAGCAACTTGTAACAGTATTTCAACAGAAGAAAGAAGCACAAGAAGAAGACCCACCGTCCATGCCTGCTGCAGTCTTTTTGTGAACTCAGAAAGTTAAAATTACAGACAACAAACACGCAGAAAACCCATTTTCATACACACAATATGAAAATCTAAATCAGGGATCAAAAACAATAGAAAAATGCATGCTTCAAGCAACAATAATGTTATTCTCCATATGATTTCAAAAGATAACATCAGTTAGGGCAATGCTACAAAAGAGAAACTAGGTAAATGAGTTTGCTTCATAACACGGCACGAGACAAAAGACAACAGAAAATAAAATTACTCGTGATATAATTTATGTTTCAATTTGGACATGTTCTTCTTCTTAGTAAGGAGGGCGAGGAGGAGCCCAATGCATAATGTCGGGAGGAATCTGACAGTTGAGAGGAGTGGGATTAGCAACAGCAACACCATAAACAGGTATGGATTTGCCCACATTAGAACAAGAATGATCAGTTGCACCAGTACTACTAACAGCAGTGATATTTGGCTTAGTCTCTTTTTGTTGATGATCTTCCTGATGATCAGGATGTTCGTGATCACTTTCTTCTCTATTGGGCAGGCTGTGAATTGGAGGGTTTGAAAATGTAGCCGCTACCACCATTACTAGGCTCGCCGCCGTCACTTTCCCTGCCACTATCCCTCCGAACACCTGTCCTTGCGCTCCTGCAAGAGTTACACCAAAAGAAGAACAAGCAGAAGAAGATGAAGTCTTTGAAGTAGAAGAAGAAGGGCTTGCGAAAAATGAGCCTGAGAGCGAAAGCAGGTGAAAGGGTCCATGAAGAGACAACGAGTGCGCGTGAGAAATATGCTGGCGAAGCGTAACGTGAGAGACAGAACCGGAAGCACTCATAATAGTCACGCCAGTGCTGTTTCTACGTGCGAAGTTCACGATATCGTCGATGATATCAGCCCCGGCGGATATCTCGAGGACGACGGGTTTCATGGCGGAGTCACTGTCTTTGGTTATCACAATGGGGGGTTTCGGCTTATTCTTGGAACCTGGGGGTCTGCCTCTCGGCTTTCTCGAGGAGTTGTCCGGCAGAGTTGATTGGATCATGAGCTGCTGGCCGTCATCAACAGGAGAGGAGTGTTTGTTGTTCTTGGAGGTTCTTCTGGGTTTGAAAGAGGAGGCAGAAGCAGTAGTGGGAGAGGAAAGAGTGGGGAATCTGCGGGGGCTGTGGTCAGAAGAGTCATCGTCGGTGGAATGAGCTTGAGAGAGAGAAATAGCTCCGGCGTAATCCGCCATTGTTGGGGGAAATACAAATATTCTTGCAGATTGTTTGGCTACAGCAACTAAAAGAGAGAATTCGCAGAACAGATAAAAATTTATAAGAAACAAGAGTAGAGGAACCGGTGTTTTAGAAGTAGTGGGACCCACAAGTGGAAAGAGAGGGAGAAGGGAGGACATGAGAGAAGATCTACTATTTTTAACAAACTACACTTAAGTCAATAAAGTTGACATTTTATCACTTTAGCCCCTATTATTTTAATCAACTTCACGGTAGTCCTATCAGTCTAGCCCTTTTCTGTTAAATCATTACCTAAATCATAAAATCACCCTTTTTGTATTACATGGATTTAACGGAATTTAATTTTAGGAACTAAAAGTGAGACAAGGATAAAATGTTATAGATTTTTGTGATCTAATATCAACCTTTTTTTAACTAGAAATGTAATTTTATGAAATATTAAGGAGTAAAGTAGAATTCCTCCAGGAGAGATGGGATACATACATACCGTACGTACAGACAGACAGACAGACAGACAGAAGTGAGTAAGGTACGACGGACGTATGATACAGCAACTGCTTTCAGGTTAATATGTACAAATACAATGCATGATGACAATAATACTAATGTGTAATCTATGCATACGTTATGGCGGTATGTGTGAGTGGGATCGATCCATCGTCCAACTCAACTTTCCATTTGTGTTTTAAGCATTTCTTCTTCTTCTGTTTTTGTTTTGTAGGCATTTTATTTCCTTTTAGTGGGCCCTTGAAATGGGCAGCTCATGGACGGCGTAATTTTTTATATTAAAATTTTAATAATATTAATAATTAAATTTAAATTTAAATATATAATTAATATATTATCATTAATATATGTATAAATTATAATATTAATTATTTCATAAAATTAATTTAATAATACGTGCATATGTGTGTGCCTATATATAATATAAAAAATTATATAAAAATTCAAAATTCACGATTTTAATCTATTCTAGTAATGAATGTTCGTCATTAGATAATAATAAAATTTAAATAAGGATCGAGATTCACTCTTAATTTTTTTTATCATTGACTTTTAAATAGATATTGACATATAATATGATTAATAAAAGGTAATTTAAATTATATTTTTATAAATTAATAAAATATAATATAAATTATTTATTATTAATTATGCTAAATATTAATATTTACTTGAGCTAATGATATGTGTGTGTGTGTATATATATATATATATATATATGTAAAGGAGAAAAGGATCATGATAAATTGAACAAAGAACAAGAATAATTTAGAATAGGTCGAGAGATAGAACATGATATGAGTATTTTTAATGTTGTTTCACATGAAATTTAAATTTGATTTTAGTTTATTTTATGAAAAAAAAAATCATTTCAATAAAAATTTCAAATTGCCATTCCATCATTCCCATAAAAATTCTTTAATTTTTTAATTAGGCTTGTTGAGGCCCACCAAGCACTGCTTATGGGCTAATGGGCCGGAATAGGTTTGGCCTTTAGTTGGTTAAGCGAGATCAATGGATTAGGAGACTAACTTTGATGACATGATCAGACAATTAATAAAGCTACAAAATTTCTAATTGTGTTGTCTTTCTTGTATTATATGCAAAAAGTTTATACAATGTTGTATTATTTGTTGATTGTGTTCCATAGAGGATAATTGAAAAAAAAAGGGTCGATAAAAATAAATAATATCATATTAAACGAATAAAATGTATATAATATATTTATACAAAAATAAATTGTATTTACGACACAAATTTTTTTTTATTTTTTTAGAATTCTCTTTTATATACACCTGTATATAAAATAATTGAGAGAGTAATGTTTTCCCGTGTTGGTAAGCAAGCAACAATGTCACGTGATATTATTTTATTAATTTATTGCATTAATTCTATTCACGAGATATTATATAATTATATTACGTGCAGATATAAGTTATTAAGCGATATTTTTTTTATCATAATATTTATGGGATATTATTTTACATTTTTTTTGGATGATATCTAAATTTGTAGTTAATATTAGTACATATTTCACCCAGCCCCTTATATTTGGTTTAAATGTAAACAAACCTTAACGTTTTAAAATCATAACATAGATCCCAGCTTATTTGTTGCGATTGTAGTTATTGTTACTGTCGAATCACTAGTAGAACCAAAACGCGGCGTTCCATCGTAAGCTAACGCATGCAGTCAGTATCTTTTATAACACACAACACACAAGTGGCTTGATGATCATCGGGATTCGATCAAAAGCACTTCCCTTTAAAGTGCTTTTTCAGAACATGCATAAAATTATCAAGGACGCGTATATATCGCATTTGGGTTGAAAACTGCTTTCAAATTGCCCTACCACTAAGACAATGATATCCACTAAAAATTTTAGTGGATTTCAACAAAGTTACTCATATTTGTCAACCTTTTATCATGAAATTCAACAGTATTTTTCTTTTCTTCTCCACAATGAAAAAGCACTTTTAGAATATCTTGCTTTTTTTTTTTTGCATGAATATATCAGTCAAATTTTCATATCATAACTTAGATTTGATGGGAGCATTTTTGAACTTGGAAAACTACAAGGAAGCAAACAATGAATTTGATCATGGAAGAAAGAAAAAGAATGATTGTTCACACGCTATTACTCAAAGCATTATTCTGCTTCTCTAGCTTTTCATATCAAAAAGCCTTAGTTGCTGTTTTTTTTTTTTCGGATTAATAACGTTTCGGTCCTTCAAGTTTTATAATTCTTTCAAATAAGGACATTATTTGTTCATTAAAACTCAATAAGGCTGTAACCTATATGACCTTGGTTAAGAAATTTCATAAAATTTGGGAACCTAAATGTTATATTACCTCCTTTTCTTGTGCTCAAGTTTCCTTCTGATCCCTAATCATTGAGGGGCAGAAAAGAAGTACGAAAATGCTTGCCAACAATGTTGCAAGTGTTGTATGTAGTAAGACATCAAACCTACCCTATTGCCCAACAGAACCTTCCGAAGGACCAAACCCAAGTATCATTTTTATGGGAATTAATTAACAGAGAAATAATATTATTTTCCCCCCTAATTCCAATAATTAGATCCATAAATTCCCAAATTTTATAATTAATTAGGTTATATATGTATTTATATATGAAAAATTGAGGTGTTAGTGGCCTTTAATTAGTAATTATTGGAACAAAACACTAGGTATTTAGTAGCATGGAATAAATAAGAAAATTTATGTCACTTTCTTCATCGAATCAGTTGTATCTCTATGCTCTGTTTGCAGCAAACAGAAAGCAGTTTTCACACAAGACTTATAATCAGCTTTTACAACTCTTCTTTACACAGAATTTGTAATTATTCCCACGACAAACAACTCGTGAGATATCCTGAATCCCTCAAAAATTCACAATCAGATTGCCATGAACCTGCAACAATAGCACTGAATTGAATCCACCTCCATGGCAGTTTACTGAACAGAAATATTACAGGCTGAATTTAAAATGATTATTCTGCTCATCATCAAAATGATCCAGAGGGTTAAACAACACTAGTATGTTTAAAATCTGTCATAAATTTGAACAAAGAAGAAGAAAGATCCAGAGTTTCGTAGGTTAAACTAACTCCTTGTCTCAGTAGGGCAAGCTTGCTGGGAAGTTTAGCAGAAACAACTAGCTAGCTCTAGCAATCAGAAGAATGCCCGGCTGCCGTAGAAAACCCGCGATCCATCCTTCTTTTTCTTCTCCATTTCTAAGTTATTGGTGTTGTTTTGGATGATATCACCGCGATCTTCGCATTCTCGTTTGTCAAGATCCATTGGTAGCTTCATATTGGCCAAAGATTCTGTAAACTGTTGCATACTTCTCATGTACATGTCAACTATCTGCTGCTGCATTGCAGACTGCTCAGCTTCAAGATTTATGCTCCCCAGAGGAGCTGAAAATACTTGACCAAATCTAGCAGAACCGATGCTGTTTCCTTCCTTGTTGCTTTCTTCTTCCTTGCTTTGAAGATTCGAGTCCCTTTCGTCTTTAACTTCCTTGTCTTTCTTCGAAGTTGGAGTGTCCGGACAGTTTCCTGAGCTTTGATGAGCATCGTTGGTGATTGATGCATTAGTAGAAGTTGAAGATTGAGCTCCCAGACAATTCTTTTTCTCGACCGAATCAGCTGAGTTTCTGTCATCGCTTAAGCTGGTAGTTGTAGAACTCAAGAAACAAGAATTGTGAATGCTGATCCCATTTGGTGAAATTGATCCACCTGGATTCTCATCCGATGAATTTATGGTCATTTCGTAGTCATCAACAAGCTGGGGAGATGCACCGAGATGAAGAAAAGAAGCAAGTTCTGCCGAATTAGGCCTGGAATTCAAGCCATCAAAGTACTCAGAAACCATCTTCTGATTCTCTCTAACAACACTGATATCAGGAAACTCGATTCTTGAATACTCAACTGGGTCTAAAAGCACTTCTGAGATTTTCCTGTCAAGCAAAACAACTTCTGAAGATATTGAAGAATTGGTGGATGGATTAACAGGCAGAGATGTGTTCAAAGAAAGAGATAATTTGACAGTGCCAGCAGGAGAGTGAAAGAGATCAGTGGATGAAAGGCTGTAATCCTGAGTGACTTTTCCTTTGCCTACAACTTGTGAAATTGGAACCAAAGCAAATCCAAGAAGCTGGTCTTCCATATAATTTCGAGCTCTGCTAAGCATCCAGATTTCACATTTGAGAACAGCCTCGAGTTGCGTAACTTTCATGATCAAATTCTCATTGAATTCTGGGTTTTTGCCTCCTCCATTGATGATCTGAGTGGAGAGAGTCTCATCTGGACTGTATGTGAGAGAGAATTTGGCATAAACATCTTGGTTATCGTAGATACAAATGTTGTGAATATTTCTAGCATGATGAACATAGATTTCAAGGATCCCAGAAAATTCAGAATCACTCTCAATACTGCCCATTGTGTTTGAATCAGAATTAAATCTAAACCCAGTTGACTGGTTGAAAGAATCCATCTCAGGAAAATAAATTCCCTCCTGGAAAAACTTCAAACTGTTGCTGATTTCTAAGAAAAGAACAACCTTGGAAACAGATGAAAGAAACGAATGAGAAGAAAAGTAAACAGAATAGAAAGAGAGTTATGTCAGGAAGCACAATGATTAACAATGGAAGAAATCAAGCGTTTCTTGTGATTCAATCACTTTCAATTTGTGGGTTGTTGATGAGTAAGCCAACAGAAACGTTCCATAAATTCAAGGTAAAGCATGGCAGCAGAGAAGAAGAGAGTGAAAGAAAATGTCTCACAGTTGAATTGAGGAGGTGGGTATGGTGGTAGGTAAGAATCAAGAGAAAAAGGAAGAAAAACAAAGGAGAGGAACAAGGAATTGGTGATGGTGATTATGATGTAATGTTTTTTTTTTCCCATGCTACTTGTGTTCATGCTGATTGCTTCCATTTTCACTTTAGGATAACTTTTACAAGAAGTATCAATGTCTCCTTTAAGTTTTACAAGAAGTTTTAAAAGTGTAATATAATACGTATAAAGTTGGAATTTGTATATTAATTAATTGATATAATATTTGACGTATTATTCATTAATATATTTTATAAAATTATCACGTAAAAATTATCATAATAAAAAATACTATTTTACGAATAAAATTAAAATACCAAAATTTTTCTATGATATTTAACGATCATTTATTGATATATTTTATAAAGTTATCATCTTAATAAAAAAATAAAAATTAACAATCACCTAAAATGTGATAATATTTGAATAGTTGATATACAAATTTTATGCAAGCAAGAGACCTCGATATTTCATTGAATATCATGGAGTGCCTTTTATGACTCTTTCACCCTTCAGTTATCAACTTCACAAGACTTATCAACATTCAAAAAGAGGTAAAATGGTCATTAAAGATCTCAAAATTGAGGTCTTCAATGAAGTTCTGTAAAATCTTGTTAATTTTTCCACAATTTAAACAAATATTGAGGTCTTCATGTGAAAAAAAAACTCAATAAATTTTAATTTGTCATATTTCTTTTTCTTATTGGATTAGGAAGTGGTGGGTGAGGGATAGAGATTTTTGGATGGGGGGATTTCCTTTCCTTGTCATTGCAACTTCCACTTCTACACAATTTTCTCCACTTAGTAAAACATAGGGCCCATTGTCTGTGTCATTCCATCTTACAAAGATACTCTTCCAAACTTTAATAATAATAATTATTATTATTATTATTTTTTTTTTTTGCAAGAGATTCAGAGGAAGAAAATTCAGCAACAATTTCATACCAACACGGGAAGAAAGAGTACATAATTGGATGGAAGTAAGAAATTGTGAAGGTTTCTTCCTTACACTTACCAACCCTTTAAAACCATGCCATTCTTAAGGATGGAAACACATAAATCGAATCGATCTAAGTTAACTATTTAAATTAGTTTAGATCAATTCAAAAATTTATTAAATTAGTTTTGATTTAAAAAAATTAAATTGTAATAATTAAATTAGTTTTTGAATTGAACTTAATTCAAACCGATCTAATTTAATAGATGTAATTGTTAAATTTAAATTTTATATTTAATATTTTTTTATTAACTATTTTATATTGTAAAAAAAAAAAGAATTTTATCTTTAACAACCCAATAGATGAATATTTTAATTATATTATTTTTAATTCTAATGATAAATATAATTTAATATAAACCTTACAATTAAATTTATTTTTTAAACTTAAACATAAATATATTTTAATGTGAATCTTACAATTAGATTTATTTTTTGTACTTAAAAAGATAAATATAATTTAAAAAAATAATTAAATCTTATAATTACGATAATATTTTAATATTAGACCCAAACTGACAATTCAAATTGACGGTTTTGATCAATTTGATTTAAACCCTGTTATCAAAAGAAATTTGATTGACTCAAATTGAAAACTAATAATTTTGAATTAAGTTACAAAAATGCAAAATGGTAGAATATGATTAACCATTTAGAAATGAACATTGAATTAACAGTGTTGTAACCTAACTTGGGCAATAATTTACTTAAATTCAAAGTCAATAAGTCAGATTGTGGTACTCAAAATCTGCCCATTGTATTTTCCTTCAAAAAAGTCAAAAAAGTAAAATCACTTTTGGGTTAGAAAATAATTTGTTCATACATAATCTTGAAAGGCGAGGCAAGGCAAGCATTTTCCATCTCTTTTCTAGTTTCTTCCCTTGTACTCCAATATCTTTGAAACCAATTATTCAATTCCTTCTCAACTAACCCTTTATTCATTCATAACCAAATTCAACGTTATCCGAATTTAATTCAGAGGTCACTTGAGTAGTTTCCATGTACGGCCAAAGCCAATTATACAGCCAAGGTTTTCATTTTAATGTCAGCAACAAGCTAACAAACTCTCCATTTTAACTTTGTTTGAACTACTGGCAACTTTTGACAAATCTGGCCTACTTCTACCTTTAACACAAAGCTGCCTCAAATACACATGTACCGAAACTGAATCAAATAAGAATCATATGATTCCTGTGCAACACAAGCAAGATAACATGATCAATTGTCATAGAAAGAAGTTAAGCTTAACACAACTAGAATGCAAATCAGAAAACATCATACGACAAGCAATAACATGAAAACGCAAGTGTGTTATCATTCATTCTATGTGCACTCCTATTGTTTTACACTACCACTTTCGCGTTCAACCGGATGTAGAATGATAAGTAGATAAATCAAAAGTTAATTGCTCTTGCTGAAATAAAAGAAACTAAACATGTGATGATGCTTCGGAGCTACTAAGCTTCAGTTCTACAAAATGGATAACCATAGAACAAAGAAAGATGCTTTATACATATTGTCTATTGATGACTTTGGGCACTAACAAATACTTATTTGCTTTCAGTAAATATTCTAATAAACTAATTTTCAGAACTGAAATAACAGATACAGTTAAGGAATAGTAGTAAATTGTTCAAGCCTACAATTTCCAAGCAGCTAAACGGAAAGATGAAATTTTGGAAGTTACAACATATCAGTGATTCTACCCACTGATCACTGAACTTCCAACCAACTAAGATGTCATCGTTTCACAACACTAAAATAAAGGAAATACTGTACAAAGGAGGATCAAATACAACATTTCGGGCTTACTAACTATAGCATGCATCAAGGTTTCGGCCCAACCTTGCCAAATGTTGTTGATGTTTGGCTGCAGCCACCTTATCAGCAGCTTCTCGTTTAAGTGCCCTCTTTGCCCGTCTTCCTGTTGTACTTTCTGCAACCTCTTTCTTCTTGGGCTCCCGAGAGGAACTGGCACCCAAATCCATGGAATTTGGGCGGCGGACAGGCCTTGCTTCTTGGCGCCCTCCCCTCACATATCCATTATCTCCCCACCTTCGGTTGCCAATTCGAAGACTTGATGAACTGCGGAAGTAAACTTCATCCAGATCGTCCTCTTCATCCTCACATGGAAAGTAATCTTCTGGATCATCATACACCACCACTTCATGATCCTCCACAATCAAAGGTTTAAACCATACAGCTCTAAGCAGTAAGCACACACTTTCCTCAAACATGTAATCTTCAATACTGTTTGTTACAACACAACAAAAAGTAGAAAAAATTTACATTAGAACATTAACTTCAGAAATGTCAAGTCACTTTAAATGTCAAAAGTTACAGCAATTATCACTTGGGACTAAATACTCACTGATCACTCAAATAAAACAAGTCAGAACTATTCCCAAAGCAAGTTGCATTTTCATCAAAATGTTAAAAAGGGAGTTTGGCCATCATTACCTGCCATCAAGAGAACGATGAACATTGAGAAATTCAAATGGATGTTTACATTGAGGGCAGGTTGGATTCTGAATGTAAGAGGCCCATCGAAGGATACAAGTCACACTGCACAGAGCAAAAAACAAAAGCATGAATGCTACTATTTCATGTCTTTTGTTATTTGAAACATAAAAACTAATATATCAACTTCCTATCCCACACAGTTCTTCGGATAATGTGGAACTAATGAGAATATTGTTTGCACTGATCAATACAAGAGGAAAAGAAGAAAGTAGACTAGGTGTCACAGGGAAATGAATCCAAACCACACAATGCAAAGCATAATTCGCTCACGTAACACACACATGCCAAGACTTATTTACAACCGAGCATTGAAGAACACAATCACTAAAGAAGCTTCTAACATATATCTGACATCTCAGAAGTTACCTGGCTTGTTCTTCAGTCACTTTCAGATATTCAAAACTCATGGTCAAATTTAACATAAATCGCCACCAAAATCTCTCTGATGACAAGTGACTCCAACGCCAAAAAAGTTGACAAACTTAACATGCCTGCTGACTGAAAAATTTTGAGTGATAATTGCACACTATTTTTGTCCAACTCAAAACTGCCCATAAAAGATCAAAAATCTACATAAACAGGAGGATTATCCTTACACAGAATTCAAGTTTTTTCTTCTTTTATTTTTTCCCCTTTGTTTATAGAAACAACTTTTTGCTTCTGTTCCTCCACAATCTTATATTCTTACTTCATTGGTACTTATGGTTTCACTTCCTGCTAAATTTCATGTAAGCTGACTTCAAAATGCTGAAATACTCATTTTTCAAGCCGCGAATTTGGCATCACACATGAGAATCTAACTAATTTAACACTAGGAGAAAAAATCCATCATCACCCAATGCAATACATGTATTGGTCATATCCCATAAGAGTACAGTTCCAACAAGCGAAATAAACAGTGAGTGTTTCATATAAGGTAAATCAAGTAAAGGAATACGAATACATGAAAGTGCTTGGGAAGATGACACAACATCCTCTTTACTATATTTTGCAAAACAAGCTTTTTTCATCGCATATAATGAATCCAGATCACTCTTTTGGAATGTTAATGCACCCTAATCAAATTCTTCTAAAAGAAAATGTAAAAAGAACAGAATTCAGGCAAAAGTTTCTTTTTATTTCATTGTGCAGTCTCGTTAATGAAACAAGGAAGATTATAGCCAGTATCCCTCTCGGGAGGTAAGGAACAAGGGAAAGGGAGAACAATGGCCAGATACAAGTAACTCTCAACAGAAAACCACAGAATTGATCTCTTATGGGGGAAACATCCACTAAGCATCTCAAAGTCAACTAAATACCAATGCCACATTTTCAATTAACAGTATCAAATCTCTACAGAACTACAGTTGTTCACACAGCATGGATCTATAACATAAAAACAATATTAAAGTTCCAAAACGTAAAAGGAGTCATGGCAAATGCATGCCACTGTCCCAACTGATCATAATTTTCTTGACATTGACACAAGACAGACAAAAATTAACATAGCTCTCATCAATCCCGGGAACCTGCTAAGTACAAATTTAAACCATGGTTCCAAAAGGTGATATAATGAAGTTTTTGATTACTCCCCCTACCTTGAGGCACAGAATGGCCTCAAGCATAGATGCTAGTCATCACAAACTCTTGAAACAAAACAAACAAATAAAAAGTGAGGAAATGACCAAAACATGCTAAAAGAATGAAAAGTAAAAAATTTGTTAAAATATTAAGAATAGCACAGCTCTGAAAACAAACACCTTAAACCTGTTGTTGTTACTTGTTCTCAAAACCCTTTGTGGGTTACTAAAATTTACACGTATTGTGAGACTGCAGCATGCACAACTTATAGTTCAGTAGTAATGCAAAGCTCATCAACTAAGAAAAAGTCTGATGTGCGGTCAAATAACCATCAACACAGAAGCCAGCCATCTCAAACATAAGACGGATCAAGATTTCAAACATGGGCAACTGTTCAAATCAAAAGACCACTCCATTGAACCCTAATCAATTTTAATAAGGCTCACTTCGGTCATCCCCCTCATAAATATAAACTAAAGGCTAACTCCAACATAATCCTCATCATATACACAAACCTACATATCCTAAATCCATATATTCTCTCAGCCAAAAAGCCCATGTGAAAAAGTAAATTACCAATGTGTACTTTAGAAGTTACAGATGAGAGGAATCAAATATGTACAGAAAGCAAGAAAAACCATGGGCTGTTCATCAAGAAAAAATGTCGATAAGAACAGCTCAAAAATGCCTATAGTAGCTACACAAAAATATATGCCACATACAGCATAGAAGCTGAGGAACTGTAAACAATTGTCCAGGTATTTGACAATGAATACAAAAAAAAAGCTTAACAAAAATATATACTTGGATAAAAAGCCAAGTCTGCACTCCATATATATGTTAATTTAAAAGCAGCTGAACAATTAATTATTTGGCACATACTTCTGTTATTGGTTAAAATCACTTAAGTAATGGGTACATAAATACACAAACATACAGAGGAAAGAGAGAAGTAAACTTCAAACCCAATGACAGCAAATTAACTAAGATTTGCCACTCAATATCCAAAACTGTAGTTTCTAAATGCTCTAACCATCGAATGCATTTTACAGGAAGTATAATTCCATAAAAATATTCACAAAAACAGAGTGTGTGATCCATGACCACTATGATAAACCAAAAAAGATTAGAGATTTCCATTAGACAAACCAGTATGCGTGCTCGCAACCTTTTACAAGAGCAGTTTCCTGAAGCACTATCTTATCCAAGCATATGGCACAAACCCCTCCATAATTCCCAAACCCCGTTTCAGGAGTCTCTGATTTACTTTGCATTTGCCCCTAATAAGAAGGAAAAGCACAATTTGCAAATTTAACACTAAAATAAAATGGATATCAATCTCCGAACCCAACCAATCAATAGCAAATGAACAAAAATTGGAAATTTTTCCCTACACCGCCAAACAATATCAATATCAATAGCAAAATATTGAAATCTGCTTCAGTTACCACTCGAAAGAATCAAACAAAAAACGTACAGTTTGTATTCACTGTTTACAAAACGTCGAAACATGAGTGACCGATGGAACATTCTAATATTATCTTATTTCTCTCAACACTCCCATAAATTTTCCAGAACCAAAAGTAAGCACAAATGCTGTGTCCGGTGGGTGAGAAAATGCAGGCAAAATATAGCCACCCACAGAAAAATTCAATCTTGAATTATCTGATACCCGAAAAAACCCATTTCGAGGCGTTATACAAGCTACATAATTTCTCTGAATATCCAATAAAAGGATCCAAAATCGCCATATACAATTCTCTCTTCCCCGCATATATCTTCTCAGAGACAAACACCAGAAAAGATTTATCCAATTTTCCCAATACATATCTAGATCTGACAACAGTAACAAGCAATCCACAGGCAAGAAAATACCTGATCTGCAACGGATAAATTGTCAACAGCCTTGACCAGCTGTTCGCTGTCGATCTTGTTCACAGAAGAAGTCATGATGATCAGATAAGATTAACAGATAAACAAAGAGGATCTTTTGCTGGTTGTTTGAACTACTAATCCAGAAATTTTTATGCAGACCGGCAGGAAAGAGAGAGATATGCTCGAAGAATAATTCTGATTCCCAAAGACAGAAGAGGGAAGGATCCGTTGTTTTGGGGATCGAAGGCCCGAACAATAGGATTGGAATACGGTTCACATAAGTACGCCTCTATTTTCTTTGTCCGTAATTATTGGGCAGGACTTCAATATTTTAATTTTATCAAATAAGAACAATATTTTCCACTTGTATCAAATGAGTCCCTACTGGTCTCCTACTAAATGACTACATTGTCCAGAACTCGTAAGACGTAAACTATCTACATTGTCCAGAACTCGTAAGATGTAGCTATCTGTCTACTTTCTTAACTCTCAAATTCCCACGCTAATTTAGTAATTTCGATATTTTGGACCTATTTGATAAAATGTGTTTCTTTATATTTTATACACAAATTAGTAATATACAGGGATCTGGATGATAAAACGTGATTTGTGAGGTTTCCTGTTTTTCCAACTTCCTGGGGTAGCCACGTAAGTTGACAGCTAGTCTTGTACTGCCACGTGTGACAAATCAGTTTCATCTCGTTTGCCGTGCTTTTTTTTTTTCCACCGTATTCTTACAAGTTTATGGGCTGTCGTACAAGTAATACTTTCTTTCTTTCTTTCTTTCTTGCATTGTACGTACATAAGTAACGGTATCAAATGAATCCGTCCGTTTAAAAAAAAAATTTATGTAAGTTAACAATCGAATTTGGCTCAAATTTAAAAAAAAATAAAGGTCCAACACCATCCTTAAATCTAATTCACGAAGCTTATGAATTTTCCTTAATTTTTATATATAAAATAATTTAATTAATATTTAAAATAAAAAAAATTATAATTATTTTATATAAATAAATAAAATATTTATATAAATTATTTAATATTTAATTACAAAATATAAATTTCCCGTCTTAACATAATTTTATTATTCATGGTTTAGGTTGGACAACTTAGCCCATTTAATATCTCTGTACATAAGTAGGCTTCATAAATTATACTATTATCTGTTATAAAATAAATTTATACATATACGAATATTTAGAGTTATATATTTTATAATTTAATAATTAAAAATATAACAATAATATATTTTTATTATAATTTTATAATTTGATAATTACAATAACAAAAAAATAATTGATAATTCAAAAAGAAGTAAAATAAAAAAAACGAATAATTCTATTAACTCGAACTTAATGATAAATTACGTTCAGACAGAGAAAGTGTTTCAATAAGCTTTAAGGAGTAGGGATGATTCTCAAAAGTTTGAGATTTGATATCTAATTTTAATTTAAAAAAAAATATATTGCATATGTTGCATTCATATATGAAATTTGAACTAAAATTAAATATCTAAAATGGAAGAAAATAATATTTTTAATTAAGTTTATAAATAATATTTTTAAATTAAATATTTAAATTTTTTTTATCAAATATTAGATATTCGACAAAAAAATTATTATTTTTTAGTATTTTATTTATAAAATTATTTATAAAAAAATATTTTTTTTTCAAGACGGTGTAATATTTGATAAATTAAATTAATTTTAATTATATAATCTGAAAATCAAAATTTATCAATAAATTTTATGATTTATCATATTTAATATATAAAATATTCGACCTAATTACTGTTCGTCGTAAATGGTGATAGTCGGTGACTTCTATTTAAACTACAAGTATTAAAAATCCCTAAATTTTCTTCCCTCGAGAGAGCGCCAGAATTTTGGTCGCGGTTTTTTGTTTAATCCGGCGGTTTTGTGTATCAAGTAAATGGACCAGAACCCCTTCTGCGAGAGGAGTCACGTAAACCGACCAAAAACCCTTCCACTAGGCATACTCAAGACTCGGCTTCTTCGTCAGCTGCAGAGCATTTGCTTTTGAATCCAATGCCGCGGGACGCAGACCAAACCGATACGACGTCGCCTGAGAACGTTGACGCGCTGCTTGAGGTTCACACTTCATATTTTGCTTTCTGCATTAGGAAATTTATACTCAGCTGGTCATGAAACTTCGCTAGCTACTTACAATTTTGACTTGTGATCTACTTGCTTGCGACAGGCTGCTAGATATGACGATATTGAGGATGTAATAACCTTAGAATCTGCTGGTGTGCCTCTCGATTCTAAGGATTCACAAGGCCGAACAGGTTATCGCCATCACTATTCCTTCCATGCTCTGTAATTTTTCCGTTTTTATATTTTGCCTGTTATCCATGTTTTGTGACTGTGTTTATTTTGGTTTATTGTATAATAGATAATTGGGTGGTTTTGGACCTTTTTTTATTTGAATGTTGGTACAAGTAGGTTTTCAATGCTTGTAAGACATCAGCCTTAGTTCATATCTTGTATGCCTCTCTTCGAATGGTCGTCTTCTTGCTAACTTGGCTCTTGAAGTTAAATATTTTGTGGTGTTTCAGTGAAATTTAGATCAACTTTAATCTTTGTCTCTCTCTGGTTTATTAGTGTGGAGCTCTGTGGTAGTTTCTAGTTTTTCAAATCACGAATTCATAGGTTTCGAGTTGGAATGTTGTTAGTTGTTATTAGGTAATGTATAGGGTGTGCAAGCAAGCTTATTGAATGGTTGAACCCGTTGAAGGTTAGGTCAGGTTTGGTTAGATTAGTCACTCCCTGATCCATTTTGAAAAGTAGGAAACTGATAAATTTAGTTTCAGTTTTCCAATTTTAAAAACCAATTCATGCATTCCAGTTTTGATGATGAAGCATCTAGTTGGCGTGTACATTATGACTGTAAATTGTGAAAATTGGCAATTTTGATTGTTGGAAGCCTAACCTTTTTTCCGCTCTCAGAATTGAGAATCTAAAGCAAACCAAACTAGTTTATGTGATAGAGCAGTTCCATGTTTGTTTCAATTATTAGAAACTGCTCAATATTGGCTTTTCGTTTTCCCCTTGAAACCAAACCAAACACAACCGTGAATACACCCTTAGTTTGATTGTTAAAGGTTGGAAATCTAAACTTATTGAAGCAAGGAAGTGATCCATAGTGTATAGAAAAAGTCTATGTACATTCAGATAGTTACCTTTCACTGGGAGACCAATAGGAGATGATTTCTTGCATCCCTTAAAGTCCCTTCTCCAAGTGTGGGTGGCTAAGATCTTTAGTCTCTTCTAGAATGACTAATTACTTTACTTCCCAAGTTAACAAATACCGCCTTTTGTATTCCACCGGACTCTCCTAATATAACTATCATTAATGGAGCAGTTAAGATTCTTTCTTTGTGTATTTTCGCCATTGCAATGCTACCAGGCTGTGGTATATGTTATTTCAATGTGCTAAAGTTTTATAGGCATTTCCTTTCATGTGTCGGCTTTGGTAGGGCAAATGAAAGATTAATATTAATGGAGATGCTTTGTATTGGTAATTTGTGGCCATTTGGCAAGAAAGGAACAAAAGGGTTTTTGATGATTCTAGGGAGAAAGATATCAACTTTTTTGGGATAGATCATGGTTCTTAGCTTTTCTGCGTGCATTGACTCAAAGGAATTTCAAGATACTTCATTTTTATTCATTCACTAATAAATTGGGAAGGGTTTTAGGTTTTTTTTTTAGCTCACCTTTGATAGACCTATTTAAGGCCTTTGTGAAACAGTTTAGTTCTTCTCCATTGGCTTGAGAGATTTTTTTTGCAGCTGATCTTCTTTAATTGAAAATTTTCAGAATATTTCTGGGCTTGATTTCTCGGAATTTAATACAATCTGCCTTTTTTTTTTTTGGCAGAAAGTGAATTTTGGCTTTGAAGTTCTCCTACATGGTCCTAACTTGGCGATAAATTGACAGAAAAATAATAAAATCACTATTACTAGTAATAGCTAGTGACAAGTGCACGTGTTGTTTTTTTTTTTTTGGTTTTGTACTAGATATTATGTGATTGTATCTCGTAGTCACTATTTTATGTGCATCTGGGTTACTTATTCACTTGTACCAGTGGCATATAATTTATGACTATGAAAAATAAAAAAAAATGTAAATGCAATTCTCAAAATTACAATTTTTTTAGTCTCTATGTTTAAGAACCACTGGTTTCCCTGTGATGCTGTCTCTTAGTAACTGGAATGCTAATATCTCTTAGTTACTTGAATGTTAATGTTTGTCTGTGATAAAAACTTCAGTTTACGTTCTAGAGCCAATTTTGCATGTGTATAAGATGAGGAATGGGAGACGTACTAGAAATATAAAAGAATGTCAGTATGAGCCATCTCATCATGGATCTATAACATAGAACATATCAAGGTCACACTAACCTCACCGTTAGACTTACGATCTCCAACATATTTGGCATTAACTATCTTTTAATCTGGTTTTGTTATAAAATGCGTGCATGATTATGTCTGCCCACCAAATGTGGGAGATAAATACAAATGTTTTATGCGTACAGTAGTCAAAAAAATTGCCATCATTTGGTGTTCTGTGTGGTTTCACTTAATTCAATTGGTGTTTGTGCTCAGCCCTTCATATGGCTGCAGCTAATGGACATCTTGGCATCGTGGAGTATCTTATCAGCAGAGGAGTGGTAAGTAAGCAATCTTAACAATTTTTATTTATTTTCTGTATAATCATTTGATTATTACTCTTCACTTAGTTCACAATCAACTCTTGCTACGTTATGAGGTTCATTTGATGGTAGGTTCAATCTTTTGATTTAAGGGGCATGTCCTTGATTTTGCACAAATTTTTGGATTTGATAATTCTGCTAACAACATAAGTTCCTATTAATTGTCTTTTTTTATTGCTGGAAGCATATCTTGATTTTTTTGTAAAACTTGTTGCTGATTAGCGGAGGTTTTCTATGTTTTGTTTAACTGTGTTCCCAACAGTGTTCATTTTATCTTTTTGAATATGAAGATAATTTACATATAAAAAAAATGAGAAAAAAAGGAGGAAAACTTTCTATATGCAGAATGTGGACCCCAGGAGGTGTATTAAAAGGGTACAATCTGAAACAGTAACTCTAAGAAGTAAAAAAAGGCAGCATTAGACGCTTTTATTGTAGTCGAAATGATCCTGATGCAAATGATCAATTGATCTCATTTGATTTTGCCACAAACTTGATAAAAGTTTATGTATTTTTGCTCAACCTGAATCGTCAATGTCAAGTACAACTGGCTCTGGTCC
Source organism: Swietenia macrophylla (assembly GCA_032401905.1). Taxonomy (NCBI): domain Eukaryota; kingdom Viridiplantae; phylum Streptophyta; class Magnoliopsida; order Sapindales; family Meliaceae; genus Swietenia; species Swietenia macrophylla. Next base: position 9,591,468 of record CP135566.1, read on the forward strand.
ATGACATCTACCTTTTCTTATCTCTGAGCTTCTCATAACCAACCTTCCAATTAAAAGATGAACTGCATATTGACTGTTGTTCTTGGACAAAAAACTTTAGTTCGGGATGAAAATGCAATCTTGATTAGATTATTAAGGATGATAACACTCACTTGATTAAATTATTAATAGAGCAAGTATTCATACCTTCAGTACAGGGAAAAAAAATTGTTGGTTGACTGTCAAGTTGGAATTTGATCTGATACGAGCTGAAGATAGATCGTTATAAAAGAATGGATTGTTCGCACTACAATTTCTTTCATAAATTTATAAACAGAAGGCAAGGCGAGTGCATGATCTTATTAGTTTCTCCCAGATTGTAGAGGTAATTACAAGTTATGCAAATTGTGTTGCAGTCCACTTATTTAACTTTTACAGCAGAGCAAGTGAAGTTGGGAAACTCTTTAGATATTCATGCATTGTTAGTGAATATATGTGGCAAACTTTGTGAAAGACAGCGATCATGGCTTCTGCATTGGTGCCAAATATTGAGTTTTTAGTATGCACTTGTAACCGTGATTTAGTGGATTCTTTCATTTATTAATAAAGTTCCTTGTGTCATCAAGGTTTGCCCCGATTATATCAACCCCCCTCACCCCAATGGTTGAGTGGTGTTTATGTTTCTGTTTGGTACCTTACCATCTTCTATACCATGGGATGTGAAATTGTAAAATACAGAGTTATTTAAATATCTGCAAGCTCTTACTTTACTGGTTAAAATGCGCAAGTATAAATTACTTGTTTAGTTTGGGTCCTTGTAGTAACATTTTTACCTGAGGTTTAACTTATTCTTTGTTGATTTTGGGTTATTATTGATTAATTTGACCACTGATATTATTGAAGGTGAAATTGGTATAATCATCCATACTGCTTAAAAAGTATACTAAGTGCTACATTTGGTTAATGATTGTCTTCTAATTTGGGATCTTCTATTTGAGCAGGATGTCAATGTTTCTAATGAGGAGAAGAATACGCCACTTCATTGGGCTTGCCTCAATGGTCATATTGAGGTAATCATCATAGTTAGGCCTTATGTGCAGGAGTCTTTTTATTCATTTTAGGAGTCAATTTAATACATTATGGCTGTCACAGGTGGTTAAGAAATTGATCCTGGCTGGAGCAAGTATTAGCATGTTAAACAGGTGTTATTTATAACCTGAGACTAGTGTTTAACATATATCTTTTCAAATAATGCTTCATTTTTATTCCCCATATGCCATTGTTTTTTACTCCTGGTAATGTTCAGCCATGATCGGAGTCCAATGGATGAAGCTGTGAGTAGGGGAAAGATGGACATTATCGATGCAATTAATGAAGCAGTCACACAACTGGAACTCAATAGCATCACGGTTTCCTAACCATCTCTATTCGGTGCTCTCTTTCCCTCTCCTTCTTGTGACCATGAGTTACTGAAGCCTTAGGATAATCAAATATTACTGATTCAAACCGCCTAAAACCAAAAATTCCCTTGATATTGAGGAACTAGAAACTAGAAACTGTAAGAGTTTGGTTCTCAATACTTTGGAAAGATGTAATAAACTAAACGTAGATGTTTGTTTTGTCATCTTCCACAAGAAGAATCTGAATTTATTCCTGCCACAATCCTAAGACACAAATGAAGGAATAAAGTAAAAAAGCCCTTTCTCATTGAAAAACTCAGTGGAGCACCAAGTTTATGTTGGACTGTGATCCTTTTTCTTTCTTCCTAACGCGCGCACACACGCATTGATAAAGTAATCTTTAAGTTTGCATTGGGGATTCCATTATTTGCTATTCTCTCTTTGCTGGGGCGATTTTCAGCTAGCAACAGTTATCTCAATTTTCCGTACCATGATTGAATATAATAATTTCCTCCTGGAATTTTATGAAAGGGGGGCAACTTCACTTTGTCTTGGATGTGTTTCTCAATTTCATTGGCGAATTGTTTGGATTAAATTTTGTTAATAAGAGGGAGATTCTATTCCACACTCATAAATATAAAATGCAAGAAGCTTTAAATCATGTATGAAGTGCATTTGAGCACCAAAAGTCAAGAACATAGGTAAAATATTATTTAAGAACTTTTCACTATTTGTATTTGGAAATAGATGTGGTTATAATATGAGCACCAAAGGGCCATTTTATTATGCAAGCATCATTGGAATGCAACAGGATGTGTCTGCTTGTGAGATAATATGGTCATACCCTTTAACTGTTAGTGCATGGGCCCTCCCAATTATTGTCTATTAACTTTCCATTGTGTCTCTTCTCAATAAATATTTGGCATTTGGTAGCACCAATGAGCAAAAATGCACTTAACCTAATCATTCATGCATTAACCATCATCAATTATTATATGAGATAATATTTTTTTTAAAGCTTAGGAGGGTTTAAATTGGGGGAGGATTTTAATTTATTTTTTACAGTAATATTATGTATATAAACATATTCATACAAACTAACGTCATCTTATTAAATAAATTATACAAAATATACGATAAAAATATAATTTTAGCACATTAGTTTATATAAGAATTTGTGTCTTTGGTATTATTATTTTTAGCTCTTGTATCGAATAAAATAAGTAATGAAATCAAAAAGTTTAAGTGAAAAAATACAAGTGACGTATCTTTTTAATATATTATTTCAATACCATATGTTAGCTTTAAAGAAATAATTATGGTGAGATTATTCACCAAATTTCATTAAGAAAATTAAAAATTATCAATACGTAAGAAATTAAGTGTTGTAACTTTTTAAATTACATATTTAATGAAACAAAATTTTTAATTTATAATTATAATTTAAAATTATTTTGAAATAGAATCATTTAACTATAAGTAGGCAAGTGATTAATAAATATTATTCGTTGCGTAAAAATAAATTTTTACTAAATATTTTAATTATAATTAAAAAAAATCACTAATATCATAACACTGCAATAAAGAAATATTCTTTACAAAGTTTTTTAAAAATATTAAAAAAAAATTCAAGAGTTGAGTGGAGGCTAGATTCTATGTACTTTAATTAATTACCACAAATAAAATAATTAGTTAAATATAGAAATGCAATAGCTGAAATGTTTGCTGATGACCACCACAAACAACAGTGCTTCAATAATCATAAATTAAACCAACAATTATATGCTAATTAAGCATAATGTCCACTCAAACGAACATTCATCTCAATTGCTGCAATGACAGCCGTTTTTAATTCTTCCACTAAATAAAGATACACTATTATATGTTAATTACATTACTTAATGTGAAAAAAAAATAAAAATAAAAATAAATATATATATATATAAATTAATCAATACCCTATGAAAGATAAACCTAATTATTGAAGTATTATATGTAAGAACATTAAACTAGCAAAGAATATTGGTGAATTAATTGAAGAGGAATCACAGTCATGTCAATGGTGTTGCACTAAACTAACTATATACACCTGATATATAAAATTATGCTGAGTACTAATAAATTGAATTGATAAATATGTTTTAAAGTAAAGTTCCAATCTCATTTGCACTAAAATTTAAGATGAATTTAATTTAAATTTATATATAATTAAATTAATTTTTTTAATTATCTAAAATTTGTTTTCCTTCGACAAAATCATTTAAAAAACAAAACAAAACAAAACGGGCATTAATTCTACTTAGAAATGAGAATCATCGGCTCATTTCATTGTATTGTGGGTTAAATCTAGAATAATAATAATAATAATAATAATAATAATAATAATAATAAAATCCTAGTAAAAGATATAAGAAACCAATCAACCATTTGAGGAAACTATCAATTTTCATTCTGGGATCAGACTTTTCTTTTTTGGCTTTTTACTGATATTGAAACCAACATACCCATTTTGTGCTATGAGTGGTGAGATTAGGCAGAGTCTCATAAAATCCAAATTCAAAGGCTACTCAAAAAGTAAAAAAGACTTATTCTAAACTGGCAAGGGAAAGAAAAGAATGCATGTACAATTACAAAGGTGGCAGTGTGTCAAAACCCAGAAGGAAAGAGAGATTTCAGGTTGTCTAGTATTTGCTTGTGAGTATGAAATGGCAAGAAACTAGTCTGGTGAATAGTGCAATCCAAAACATATTCACTAGTATTAGCACTCAAAGCAAGTTTTAATCAACAATTCTTTACTCCCCATACACAATTATCAACAATAGATGTTACATACTTCACGTTCAAAACTTTTAATTCTTACATTGATTGTCTCAAATTTTTTGTTATATCTTTATGTTTTAGGTTAAACATTTTAACTTTCAAACATTGATTGCTTTAAATTTCCTGCTTTTCAAATTTTTTGCTATATCTTTAACTCTTAAATTAATCATGTTAATCTTTAATTTTTATATTTTAAATTTTTTTATTAATTATTTTAATTTATTCATTATATATTTTAAATTTTATATATGAAATACTTTGAATATATATTAACAGAACCTCGCTTCACTAGAAATGAAACAACCTAATTTTCTTGAAATCTTAATATGATATTAGCATCTTTATTTAGTAATTTAAATTTACGAGTCCATAGATTTTATTACTTCATTCATACCCATTTTAGCTTAATATATAGTGTAGTTTAGAGAATTGCAGCACTATTGCCCGAATATCACTGGTGTTTTCTGCTTTGAACTGAAATTCTTGAGAGGGTATTACCACATTTCTCCCAAATTCATAGAGCATTGTCTAGACTTGGAAAACTGTCCTCCAATGCCAGCAAAACTTTCCCATATCAGGAAAAATGTAAATTGAATAATGAAATTTACTTGCAGAACCTTTGGCAAATTGCAAAATTGCAGAACTCCAATGATTTGGGAGATTATTTTGTGGTCTGTAATATGCAGCACTACACATTCAGAAGGAAAGACTTTGCATGTTCCAAGCAAATAAGATAAGGAAAAACAAGATGCAAGCACGGAGTGCAAGAGATTATTACGAACCCTAATTGGAGAAACATTCCAACACCATGCATCTATCAAAAATTATGCATCCACAGAAAGAATTTATGCATTCATTTACTATAACTATAAACAATCAATAACAGGATCGAATAAATTGCACTGGAAATATTGAAGAGATCAAACCGTGTAAAAACCAATAAGCATAGCATGGTAACAGACATCAGTTATTTCCCTTTTCAGCAAACAATATGAACTCATGGAATAGAATGACAAACATGAACAATGCTAACAACGCAATACTAGCACGCCATAAAACATACAAACTTGTATTACCATCTAGTACTACCGTAAATTTCACCCATGAAATGACAAAATAAGTGAAGATACTAAATACTTGTTACCAAGTATAGAAACAATCTATGCAGTAAAGAGAAAGCGCCCAAATGAATGAAACACAGAAAGAGATTTTCCTTAGAAATTTACCAAATTGATGATAGATATTGTGGAAGCTAGAAAGTAATTAAGAGAAAACTACAACGGAGAACTAATACATAGATATCATACAGAAATAACAGGAGAAAACATAAAATAATAGACCAAGGACAATGCAAAAGCTTGTCCTGCAGGAAAGACACTTTATTGCATGATCAAAAATCAAGTAATTAGCTTATAATATTTCTCATTTCACAATCCGATACACCATTTGCATAGAAGTTTGATAATCTAACAGTTGTAGTGAAAACAGCATCAGTGAACGGAAAAAAAGGCATGCAGCATACATGTGAAATGATCTAATCACATTGATTGCTGGTCAAGAATCATTCAAAATGCCATTCATAAGTTGTGTGTGGTGCAAAATGACGTAATATGCTGTATACATGCATGTAGAAATTCATGTGAATTACACATATAACTTGAGGATTTCAAACAAACATTACAAATAATGTTAATATACCTTGTATCCATATCAGTAATGTCAGGAAATGGAATAATTTCATTCTCAGTACTTGATTATTGAATTCGTCGTAAAATTTGTAGACAAACAAGGAATAATAAATACTATCCACATACATTGATTTCAAAGAACACGAAGAGTTTAGTACCTCGTTGATAAATTTATTGATTGATGAAAATCTAAATCATACAGAGACTTCTCATTTTCACTGCTGCAGCGGATTCTAAACAACTTATGTACTAAAGTTCCTATCACAAAGAGGTTGTAATGCATCTGATCTGAACCACTTACCAACATAGACAAAAACAAATACCAAGTATAGTATTATTCTTTTAGGTCATTCAACCTTTCTCGCCCAGATATACTTATAGGAAGATTGAGATGCAGCAAAATCAATTGACAATATGAAATTTCACAAATAAACATAGAGCATTAAGGTTATTCCTTCTCAGTAAACAATCATTTTTCAGAAAAGAAGAAAAAGGCAGGCATTTTCTTAGCTCACACTTCAAACAATTTATTATTAATTAGTTAGTACTTGATAAATATTATATTACAAGCTAAGCCGAAAATGCAAACACTTAATGACTTTGAAAAGTGGCCGGATACAGACAATGACATGAGAGATAGATACACGTATCAAGGACATGATATCAAAATAAGGAAAATAAAATGCAGGAATCAACAATAAGACGTCTGCAATCCACCAAGCATATTTTAAAAATGTGTCAAGCAACATGTCAAATGTAATGACATTTTGAAAGCAATATAGAAATGAATAATAATGCAATCCACATTAAAAAAAAAAATGGATCCATTTATCAAATATGCATAAGCATCCAAAGGGGGACAGCATGTCAGTGGGCAGCAAGGAAAAAAAGGACAAGCAAACATTAAACACATACATATCACATTATTTAATCCAGAATAGTCAACATTTGTACACAAAATCATAGCCAAAGGGATAAGTGTCACATAGATCTGCAGCATCTCAAGGAAGAAAATATCATTAGAAGCCAAATAAACATTCAGACAGCAATTATCTCCGCAACCACAAATGACATAAAATGGCCAAGAGATTAACAACTGTGACAAAACCCACATGATAATAAAATAATGTACAAATATACTATTCATTGCAAGATTCTCAAATGCAGGCTGAAAATGCGAGAGGGAAACAGAAGAAAACAAAGATAACCCAGTAAATAAGAATGCAAATCGAGTTGAGAATTAACAAATTCACTTCATTAACAATGGTCAAGTACAGAATCCATCACTGTATTTGATCATATATGTGGGGCAATGGGTGAAGGATTCAGCATTCATGTTTTACAAGCAACTATCAAGACCTACAAAATTAATAAGTAAGATGATACGAAGGATTGATAAAGAGAAATATTGAGCTTAGGTTTGGAAACATTTCCTATACAAGAATAACACAAGAAGCAAGGTACATAATATATTCATGAATGTATGCATATGCAGCCCTTGTCCAGATTACAGAAATGCAATAAGTTTGAGTGGGTCTAAAAAGAACAACCATGAAATGCTCTTCCTTGCTTGGCAATAAATGATAGCGACACAACAACTACTTCTCATGCTAAAGTCTAAAGCAGCAAAATAATGATGAATTGTACATTTACTTCTAGTCCATCATGAACCAAACTAAACCAAGAAGACAGAAAAAAGAACGGTGAAATATTACACTCCGCCCCTACCATGAAATGTTCATAGAATTGAAGGAGAAATTAGAAACCAAAAAAATAAATTGCATATGGGAAATAATGTCACAGGAAAAGCTACACCAAATATTCCAACTCTGGTGAAACAGTGAATACAAGCAAAGACAAAATCCCTATACATTAAAGGTGACGGTCTGTTACAAGATGTTTCTTGATGATAAATGACACTTTACACTGTAGATTTTACCTTTGTCAAACCTAACTCTGATAACAAAAAGAACAAGAGAAAAAGATAAGGCAACAACTTCAAGAAAGCAAAAACAGAATTTATCATCACAAAATTCTAAAAACTGATGAGATATACATATATACCTACAGGTACAGGATTTGTTCTCAACTTTATTCTCTACACGTTGTAATTTGGTACAAAACATATTCTAGTAGTGGAAAAATGTCGCTACATCGGCAAATGCTGATAAAAGTCTCACTGCAATGCCAAAAGCTACAGGCTAGAGTGCCGGAGAAGAAAATCCAAACAGAAAATAGTTGAAAATTTAAAGGAGGGTCATTTGTTAACAAAATAAAGGTTTACAAGAACAATTTACCAAAATCCTATCAATATTAATAGCAGACAGAAGAGGAATTAGGCTGCAATGATATCATTTGCAACATGATAAAAAGAGTCTCAATTCATCGGATTACCATAGCTTGAACCTCCGAGGAAACCACCAGCAGTGGCGGCGCCGTAAACATCGGATGGATCAAGAATATTTGGAGATGATGAACCAGCACCATTTCTTCCTCCGCCACCACCGCCGACACTACTACTACCACCTCCTAAATGCAATTCAGATATATTCGGAAACCCTTCTCTTGTTTGATCAACTCCTTGATCATACAGAAACCCTTTAAAAACATGACCGCCAATTTTCACAACAGCTTGATATGCGTACTCATCTTCACCATCTTCCACCGCCGTTACTCTCACACACTTGAAAACTGCCGGTGCACGTACTTGTCCCGGTAGTGACTCTTTGAAACTAGCATCTGCACACAAAATTCGACAAACCCTACTCAATTTTGCCCGGCAAGAGAATTAGAACCCTAAGAATTTCTTACACCGGAAGGAGACTGAACGTTAAAAACACAGAAAAACAACGGCACGAATAAAATTGTTACAGCATACGAAGAGATTCAGACAAACCTTGATGACTAGAACTGGTGTCAAAGCTTCTGGGCGGAGTGGTGTTAGAAGTTGAAGTATGAGAATTTGTAGTAGTCTGAGAGGATAGGAGTCTAGGTTTCTTGATGCCAGAGGTGGAACCAGAAGAACCAGCGCCACCGACGGTGGTTGCAGTTGCCATGAGCTGACGCTCCCGGCGCCGTGCGGCAGGTACCCACGTGCTCTTCACGTGGGTAGCACAATCAAAACCCCGACTCTTGCAGCAAGTTCGACACCTTCTATGGCTGCAGTCTTTCTTGGCTTGGTTTCCACAATCCTGACACGTGGTTCCAGAACTGAAGCCCGAACCACCGCCGATACTAGTATTATTACTATAATTGCCACCAGCGGAAACGCTGCCACTTTGTATCAAATTCAGAGACGAAGAATTGTTATGGTGATCGAGAACGGGAGCAGAAGCTTTCTTGAGGTATTGATGAGAGTTCTGATTTTGCCAAAACTGAATTTGACTAGCTTTGTTACGACCATTATTCATCAAATCTTGATCTTCCATGTTTTGAGTACTAGCCAAACAAGGACCTGCAGTGAGTAGAGGGATAACGCCGACGCCGACGCCAACACCGAGAGCAGTGGCACCATTTGAGGCGTTCATTGGGTCGGAAGCTATATTGATAGAATCATGATGCTGGTGGTGGTGGTGATGATGATGATGATTGAAAGAAGCTGGAGCTACAACAAACACGTCTCGAAGACCCACCATGCCCATCTCGGGAGGAATCCCATAGTTGACGGGGCGAGAGGCGGAGGACCAGGAGGCGGGTCCGGCGGGAGTAGGGGGACCGCCGCCAACAGGAGCGGTGGGGCCGGCATTGAAGCCGAGAGAGAGGTCGTCGGGGGCAGCACGTATTGCGGAAGAAGTGGTTGTCCAGTCTGCAAAAGCTCCAGAATCAGAGGGAAATTGCCGCCTTGTAGTAGCCACAACTGATTACTTTGATTCTTAACCCAAAACGTTTATATATATACACACACATAAAAAGCAACGGATAGAGATAGATGATGATATAAAACACCAAATCTAAGGATTTAGATTTATCCGTGTCTCCCTGTAGGTTTTATGTAAATTGTGGGGTCTAAAATCCCAAAAGAAAAGAACAGAAAACTGAAAAGGATGAGAATTGTATGGTTGGGATGGGGCTGTGCTAGTGTTGCTGCTGCTGCTGCTGCTGAAATTGCAGTTTCTGCTGAAATCTGCTGCTGCTGCAGCTGCTGCTGGGCTTTTCTGTTGGCAGCTGCAGCTGCTACTGTTGCTGCTGCTACTATTCCTACTGTCACTTTGGCTTTTCTGTGAAGAAAAGTTAGGTTTTTAGAGGGAGAGATTGACTGATTTTTTTAGCAGAGAGTGAAAGAAAATAAAATAAAATACAAAGAAATGCTACAACAACAACAACGACCGCTCTTCTTATATCTCCATTGTAATTACAAATTAACCTTCATATTTCTCTTTCTCCATCTTCTTCTCCTTCTTTCTTTTTCTTTTCGTCCGAGATTCTGTTCATCTCTTTTCTTCCTTTCCTTCTACCACTGATGAAATCTCTCCCTCCAATAACCACAGAGAGAAGAAGAAGAAGAAGAAGCTATAAAGACATTTTGTTGTTTAGTTATTGTAATTTTATGGGGTCGCCATTAAAAGTCACACCATAATTATCAAATTCGTCCTATAATTTCTCAAAATAATAAAAAAGCCCACCTTGTTCACAGTTATGTCAAATTCATTCCTATTATTTAACATATAAACAGTACATTGTTTGAGGCTTTTAGCAAGGGAAGCAGGTAAATCCATGGGATGAATTTGTAATAAAGTATGCATTATAATTTCACTGGTTGTTATTTAACAAAATAAGGTCACCAAAATGATAATTAACGAAAAGTCACTTGCCACCTCTGATTCATTCAACTTTGAGCTAACTTCTTCTTCTCCCACTTCTCTGAAATGCCCTTATTCCTTTACTCTCCTCAAAGCGCGTGCAATTAATTTCAGACAAGAACGAGAAAACTGTGGGACCCACACCAACCCATCCTCCATTCGGTCGTGTAATTCACGCGCGTACGGAATACTGAAAATATCTTAATTATTTTTAATTAAATAAATTATGGGGAGAAATCCTTGATTTTATGATCTCATCTGCTGTGTCGTTTAGATCGATCGGATTTGTCAGGCAAAACGAGTGGGAAAGATTGTCAAAACTGTCGATGCACAACATGTGTATAATAATTTAATGCCATTATTAATTCTGTTTTAATTTAAATGTATCTCGTGTGGCTTATTAAATTATTATATTTATTTAAATAAAATTAATATAATAACATATAAATAACGTAAAAAAAAATGATATAAAAAATTAGCTTTCCTAATCTTAATCCATATTTCCATATTCCAATTATTCATCCTTGAATCATTGCTCTTCCAAAATGCCCATTTGAACAATATTTGTATGACATTTTTATGAAGAAAGAAATTGAATGTGTGTGCACAGAGCAGGTTACTGCCCATAGAATTCACAAGGTAATTAATCAAGGGATTACTAGCAAATTGCATGAAATGAAAGTGGTATAAATGAAATAACTGTGGATGAGTTAATTGCTAGCTAGGGCACGTGAAAGAGAGAAAAGAAAAGCACTTTTGTTCTTTTGTTTTTTTCTAACTTTCTTTCTTTGTTGCCAGCCAAGTATTTGGCCCTTCGGCTCACCCTTTGGGGCAACGAATCTCTTTCAATTTTCATTAAGCTTGTAAGCATTACTTCCTTCAAGGTGTTCGTTCGTTCGTTTATTCATTCAATTCTTCTAACTTAGCGTGTGTTAATTAAAGTCTTTTCTTCTCTGTTGAGATCTCTTTTTGAAAGCACAACTCTTTTCTCTTTTTTGTTCTCTCTTGATAATCATAATATTTGGAAAAGGCACTTATTTTTTCTTACATATATCTAAATTCAAAAGCACTTCCTTTTTGCCTCAGTTCCTCCGTGGCCAGTATTAATTGCACCCATGAGAGAAGAATCATTTCCTGTAACTAGCTTTTGAGAAGCAAATAAAATAAGAGAGAAAGGATCAATTTCTTTTGGTGCTGGTTTCTGATTCTTGGTTCTGTTCCTGATCTTCAGGTCATCTGCATTACTCATACAGACAGACAGACAGACAGAAATCTCCATATATAAATATATATAATTACAATCATTAGATGCTTTAGGAAATGCATGCAAGAGTTCAATGTATTTGACCTAGTTGATTAACCCTAATCACTCCCTCTTATGATCAATTTTCACTTCGAATTTTTTCACCTATCGAAGAATCTACAGTGCATGAAGGGATCAATTACTGAAGATGATTATTACTTTCCCAGTAAATATGGCTGCTATTGTCAGATACAGTTCTCGAGCTAAGAAAGTTGGGGCTTTTAATCACTTCATAATAAGTGCATATTGAAATAGGTCAAGATATGGATAGACATAATAAATATAAATAAAATTTTATGATTGTTTGGGTGAAAAATGAAATTAATTTTGATATGCATTTGGGATTGCAGTGTCGTGCTTGCTTAATATTTAATTATAAATATCATGAAGTTAAAAAAAATAAAATAAATGATTGATAATATTAATTAATTAAATAAAATTGAGTATTTATTAAATATATTGACTGTTTATTTTAAAGTTGCATAAAAATAACAGGTTACCATGTGGGTATTGTGCAATTCAATTGCGGAGTCACAAGAAGGGCAACCCCAGTAAACAAATTAAAATAAATTGACGATAAATATTATTTAAAATTTTAAAATAATTTTAGTTTTTTTTAATTTTGAGCAAGTTTTTAAAATTGTATCCTAACCCCTTTCTAATTTAAACGTTAACTCTATCTTAAATATTATTTGTAAATTTTTTTAACTCTTTAATTATAATTTCCGACACAATCAAAACATATCAATTCTTTTGTTATAATCTTTGACACGATCAAAACATACCAATAAAAAAGTGCATAAATATAAACTTTAAAATAATTAGGCGTTGTACCTAACCTAATTACTTATGATAAATAAATAAGAAGTATGTTTAACTAATTAAGATAATTAATGAAGTCGTTATCGATGAAAGGTAATTTTTTTTAACCTTAGCCTTTTCATCATCAGGAATCAAAAGCTTTACAACTTTCTAACCCACCCTTTTTATTTATCATCCCCTTGTTTGAAGGCAAATTTTCAATTAACATTCAAATCCCCATGAAATTAAATTGCCTATTGCATGCTTGCTAAGTAAGTAAACTTACTTATTTTGTAGATTTAGTCTAGCCCTAGCTAGCTAGGTAGCTATTCCAAACCAACACGTGCACACACCTAAAATGTAGAAAAAACCATTCCGATTTTGAATGATATTGTTATTATCAACTTGTCTAATCATAATTTTCTTTTTATTATATTTATTTCTTGTTGTCAAACAAGATTTGTATGCAAGCAAGTTTTAATTAAGCTAAGTGAGGCTAATGATTGTGCTCAAAATATAATACCTAAACCTGTCTAATCTCAACAAATTGCACAGTTACTTAACCAAAATTAGCACAGTTACTTAACCAAAATTAAGTTAATTACTGTTTTCAGAACTGCTCGATGATAACTACTTGCAATACTAACTGGCATGCATGCTGACAAATTAAATGGGGAGGTCTCGATTCATTGTTTAATTGAATAGAGTTTTACTATTGCATGAATCATGTTGAAAAGAAATTTATAATTATTCCATTTATAATATGTTCATGCACCTAATTATTTTGAAAATTTGTTAAAATTCAAGATCTGATATTGGTTGTTTATTTCTCTTCACATTGTTTTTTTTCCCTCCTTTTTATAATATTTTCTCAATTGAATTTCATTGTATTATTTGTTTAACTAGGACTCTATTAAGATATATTTTTAACGTAAAATATAAAATAATTAATATAAAATCTGAAATAAATAACATAATAAACTTAAAATATATTTAATATACGAATAAAAAATTTTAAATATATAATATAAGAGTTAAAAATTTTAAATATAAAATATATTAGATGTATTATAAATAATTCTCTCTTTTGTTCGATAAATTTAGCATCGAATGTAAAATATATTTAATTTTTTTATTATTGTATTTCTTATTTCAAATTTCATTCATATTTTAATTTTTTATCATATATTTTAAATTTTACACTAATTATTTTAATTTTAATTTTTATATTTTAATTTTTAAATTATTCTAAATTTTAAAGACATTAATAAATATAGTAAGAACAGTTCACACAAAAATTTATCAATAAATAGAAAAAGGGCTAATATATATGTAAATATATATTTTTAATGTAAAATTCAAAATTATTAACACAAAATTTAAAATAAATTAAAATTTAAAATTTAAAATATTTGACAAAAAATATAAAATATATAATAAAAATTTTAAAATAAATAACAAATAACTTAAATTATTTAAATACATAACTACGTATCCGTATAATATACCATCCCTTAAATAAAAGCTCTGCCATATCACATGAGAATCCACTCACAATTATCTGGTAGTCACATCAAAAATAAATTGCGTGGAAAATGTCAACAGAAACAATATCCCATCACCGTTCATTTCTCTTTTTATCGTGGACGATCGCACAGTAATTAATCTGATCTGAAATCACCAGGAATGATTCTAATGTTCTTCTGAAGCTGCTGCTGCTGACGATGTGTTCTATATTTGATTAATAAATATTCCTTGAGATTTGTTTGTTCAGTTCCAGACAGTTTTGCATTTTTCTGTCCGTAGTTTCTGCATTCAGCGGCATTTTAATTGATTGATTAATAATTACAGGCTCCTTTCTTTCTTTATCTCTTTCAATTGGGGGACTGATGTTTCTCTTGCTTGCTTGTATTGGAAAACACTGTTTTTTACTGCATTTGGTTTGTGTTCTTCATTCAATGCAACGAACTGTCGAATACAGAAATCGAAGGTGATGATTCAATTCAAAGCCAGCCCATGTTAGAATTGATCGAGGAACCATAACCATTCTATAACCCGTAAATATTCTCCCTCCCTCTCTCCTTACACAATATTCTAATTAAACACTGTGCACAGAAGGACAGGAATGTGTTCAAAATTAGGGTTGAGCTTAGGGTTGTGGTGTGTAAGAATGTCAAGTTCAATTTTGATTAATAATTTAGATATAACTTTTAAAAAAAATCAAAATTATAAAAAAATAAAATTAACGAGATACACGATAAATTAAGGTATTGGATATACTAAAAATCGTTATATAATAAAATTATTGGTTATAGAATAAAAATAATTATTTATTAAATATTTTTGTGGTAAAGCTTTTTAATATCAGCAAAAAGGACACAATAATTAATTAATTTGAAGATTAAAAAGAGAGATATTGAGAAATCTCAACCTAATTATGCTTTAATTTCTAGATGGCTTGTGAGGGAATCTCAATTAGATGAAACAAGGCCATCTTTGCAATATGTCACATCCCAAATAAGGGAATACAAAGCTGGTAACTAGTTGGATCACATTGCTTTTGGTTTAGTCAATATTTGGTTGCATGTCAACAAAAATTATTTTTATCACAATGTTTCTAAATAAAAAGGTACCAACAAATATTTTTATCACTAGTTATCACAAGAAAAAAATTTAATGGGTCATTCATGTTTTAATTACTTGTAAATTTGATATAAACGAGATTCAAATATTAAATAGATATCTTAATACGAGAATTTTTATCAGTACTAAATATGAGCATCATAATAATTATAAAAAAAATAATTAATTTTTTTAAATACATATCCACGTACATATATACTCTTGTAAACGAAAATTCTATATAAATTGACACTTGAATTTATCTTTTCATTTCATTATCATAAATTTTCATGAGATAATTCGTCTGCAGTAACCCATTTACTATCCATAATCACCACCCACTATTGCCAATAATAATAATAACAACATACACACAAAAAAAATATGCTTATATTTAAAAATAATAATAACTTGAGTAGTAAATTAGTAATATACACAATCATAGGTAATTTTAGAGATAAATGACATAAACAATTAATTAAAATTTTAAAATTCGAATGTTTTTTAATTTAATATTAGATTCGATACGAGCCCCACTTTAATAATTTATTTGGGCTCCAAAATTTCAAAAAAAAAATCTCAAAGTTTAATGCTTAACAAGTAGGCACAATTAAAAACAGGTAGATCTGGGTACAAATTGGTGTTACCTTACCTTTTGACTTTTAATTTTTATTTTTAAAATTTAGTGTAATTATTTTAGTATCAAATTATTCTTATATATTTAAAATTAATAATTTTATTGATTTTTATTTAAAATTAATCATTAATTTTGTTAATAACACCAAAATTCATTATTTTTTCCAGTAATTAAAAATTCTTTTTACTTTTAATTTATTTTTTTTTATGTAATGTATTAAATTTTAATAGGTTAAATTCAGAAAATTTTCATTATAAACAGTTACTAACCCAAAAAAAATAAAGTAAATTAAAAATTTGAAAGGCGACGGATATCTGA